>SNQJ01S0164174.1:0-19398 GCA_010110895.2 Picea sitchensis | reverse complement strand
TTTCCATACACAATAGGCCTCATACATTAATTTGTATCTTAATAGGTTGCATCAAATTGAAATGTTATTATCGGAACCAACTAAACCACTAAGTAACTTTAAGGCAAATCATCTTTAAAAAAGAGTTTGCATTTATTTGATGAATGTATATTGGGAGACTTGTTCGTAATGACTCCCCACCCCGGTGTTATGATTCCCACAAGAATTCGATTCACCTTTTCCCTTGTTAGTTGCAGCCAATAAGTGTTGTTATCTTACAATTTCAAATAATAATATAGGTTTGGCTATAAACTAAGAACACTTCTATTGCTCTTTAAATTAGCACATCAAATTTAATAATTTTTTTTAAAATAATAATTTTGAAACGATGAAATTATTGTTTTGAATAAAGAAATAAATTTAACATCTTGAAATATCCCTACTATAATTATATGGACTTCCCCTATTTTATTAGGCGTTTCTATTTAATAAAAATGTATTTAGTTTCACTAATTTATAGTATTTAGATTCCATGTTTTGGAGCGTGAGCACTTTTCGTTGACGGCGCGAGTGTCTCTTGCACTTCCTGTTTGAAAGGCAAGACGCTGTAAAAGCCCTCTAAACTTAACAAAAGGATTATATAATATATAATATGTAATTTGTCAAAAGGACCCCACGACTATATAATATATACTAGCACAGCCACATAATTGTGGCTGATCAACGCCGAAAGACATATTTTATTTGCAAAGAAATTTTAACCAATTATTTTATTGCTTATTTTATTTACAAAATAAACCTTAATTTTTTTTTTTTTCATTTACAAAACAAACCCTAATTAATTGAACCTAATTGAACCGGCCTTCTCATCACCATCAAACCCTAATTAATTGAACCGGCCTTCTCATCACCATCAACACACTCAACATCATCTGCTTGCCCTTTCAATCCGACTTCATCTTCCATAGATTTCGTCCTCGAAATGAATCGCACTATTGATTTATTCTGGATTACTGTTAATAGTATCCGTATCGCACTATTGATTTATTCTGGATTACTGTTAATAGTATCCGTATTATCGATCATCTCAAGCAAAGCCTCATGCATCAACCTTACACTATTGCTTCTGTTTGCATCGGGCTCATTTCTCCCTCCCTTATTCTGAGAAATTTGTGAGGACGCGGCCATCTCTGCAAAGAAATGCTGTAATTAAAAGACAACAATACATACAACAACAGCTGTAAACTAGCACAGCTGCAAGTGCTCGATCCGAGATGGCTCCATCAAGTAGTTCTCCCGTATAAACGCTTTTATTTACAAAATAAACGCGCAGGAAACGCTTCACTTCATATCCACGCGGCCATAAACATCCATAGTGGTAAAAAAAAATGACTGCGCGTAAAACTTTTAAGTTGGCATCCAACACCCACGCGGCCATACGTATCCGCCCAGTAATAATAATTTAGTAAATTTTGGCCAGCTTAATAGATTATTTCTTAATCACTGAACGTGGCAATCTGGTGGTCAGCAAGTAATTTTTTACTCTGATTTAGTAAATGTAAAAAAGTAATCACATAAACGGACGTCTTTATAAATGAGCGGAAGTTAATTTATTAAAATCTCATCCATTGATTAGAGAGGACTACGAAGAATATGCCAGCATCTTCAATTGCCAACCCTAAGATTGAAATTTATGATTAAAAGGTGATTAATTCTGCCCATTATCAATAGATATATGCCTTTCGGCGTAAATATGTATTTTGTCTTAAAGTTTTTAAGACTACAACCACTGTTATATATATTGTCAAATTATTTTAATATATATATTTAAATATATCCAATGATATATATATTATTTATCATAATCTTAAAGACTCTACAACACAGGTTGCATATTGATCTTCTTTCTCTCACATGTTTTACTCATTCTCCATTTGCACCGACCCAACGTCTCACATGTCTTACACCAATCCAACATAAGAGTGATGAACAAATTTACAATATTTTGAACGGCGACCGTAAACTTTGAAATTGTTCTACGCTCACACATTGTATAATCAAAATTCAACAGAGAGAAGTTCCCTACGTTATTCTGGTGAAGCCAACCGTATCGCACTATCCAATTAGAAAAACGAAACCGCTTTTGTTGCATTAACCTCACAAAAGGAAGCTATAGCCTTGGTTATGGGGTTGTCAGTTTCATGGGATGTTGCATGGGTGTGAGTTGCTATGTTATTAAAGGGATTTGAAATGTAGATTATAGAATCATTGATGCTATCAATCTCACAATATGCACTAATCATCATCGTTGTTGTGTTTTCATACAAAATTTAGAGGTAATAAGCATATTCACTTGCCAAATTCCAACCTAACACATTTGCTTAAACTTTGTAAAATAAAAACCATAATTTCACCATCACACTAAATGTAGATCTCTTTTACTTCAATAATGTAGCAGACAACCCTAAAAATCTGGAGTAATTGAAAGAAAAATCTGATAAATCGACGACCTAGTGGAAATGCTAAGAACTTTTTTTTCAATATTTAATGTCGCAGGAAACTCATCAATACTTCCCCACTTCATAGATGGTATGGATACTAAACAACAACCCCAGAAACACTAGGCTCGAACTACCCTAATTCAACAAGAAAAATAATTAGTCATATTTTCTCAAGTTGGGTAGAGTTATGTGGTGAGATTGATCATCGTTGAACATTGTGAAAACTATCATGGGGCACCTGGTCGTGGAGGTTTGTTGGCAACCAACTCCTGCAAGGATGAGTGTAATATTGCACCGCAAATAAACAAACATTCATTATTGTTAACATTTCTGCGCTTATTCCATAGATCGATCCATCAAATACGTACCCAACTTGTACAACATATAGTTAAACTGTTATTTAAAATGATTTAAATGATTTAATTAATTTATCCTTAAACTATTATATAAAATGATTTAATTGATTTAGATGTATAATATTTAGAGATTTGATGAGTTCAAGAGGATTATAGCATACGAGTGCAAATACTTGTCGTGGGGATCGTAAGGATCTGTCATAACCTCATAATGATTTTATGAAAGGGCATTAATCTGAACTTCAATTTGATGAAATATTAAAAAATATGTAATCATATATATTTACGAAAAATGAATTAAACTTACACTTGAAACAATGACGAGGGAAGACAAAATTGATTTTTGAAAGAAATGCTCCTCCGAGGTGAGACCTCGAGGTCGCCACACACCGGTCACAAATCATCATTGAATTATCAAATAATAAAAATACACGAATTCCTTTAGGGAGAGAAACAATTTTCTAACAAATAGGATCAACTTCCTAACAAATAAGATCTAGATGTCAATAAAAGATCCTATCCTAACATCTCCCTAAACACTCCAAATTTAATCTTCTCAAGAGGCTTTGTAAAAATATCAACAACATTGTCACTAGTATTACAATACATTAAAGCAACATCATTAGACTACATCTTTTCTCGAACAAAATGAAATTGAGTATCAACATGCTTTGTCGTTGAATGCTAAATTGGATTATTTTCCACCTTGATTGAGCTTTGGTTATCACATTTGATTATCGTATGTTTCCTTTGTTGTTCTCCAACATCTTGAGGAAGTATTCTAAACCAAACAACTTCACAAGTTGTTGCATACAATGCTTTATATTTCGCCTTAGTAGACAAAAAAGATATCATAGGTTGCTTCTTACTGCTCCCTGAAACAATCTCGGATCTAATGCCAAAGGCATAACCTGTAGTAGATCTCAGATCATCCGAATTGTCGGCCCAATATGAATCTGAGTAACCTGCCAGCTCAACATCAAATGAATCAGTATATTTAATACCATAATCAATTGTGCCTTTGAGATACATGAGTACCCCTTTCATTGCATTCCAATGGCTTTCTAGAGGTCTTTCCATAAACTAACTTAACACACTAACAAAATATGTTATGGCAGGTCTGGTTGTAGTTAGATAGTTCAAGTTTCCCACCATTTGTCTATACACTGTACCATTTACCTCATTTGAACCATCATCACGAAAGATTTTTATGTTCTGCTGCATTGGAACATAAGAAACTTTACACCGATCCATTTTAAACTTCTTAAGTACTTCTCTGACATATTTACCCTGAGAAACAAAATTTTGACCATCATTTCTCCAAACCTCAAGACCTAGGCAGTAATGTAACTCACCAAGATCTTTCATTTCAAATACCTGCGACATCTTCTTCTTAATTCCCTCAATCAAGTTTTCTAAATTTCCTGTAATAATTAAATCATCAACATATGAGGAAATCAGTACAACATGCCCATTTTCATCAAACTTGGTATATGGATTTGGATCACTTTTTCTCCCCATAAAACCCTACTAAAGAAAGAAGAAATCTATCTTTTCATACCATGACCTAGGTGCATGTTTCAATCCATACAATGCTTTATTTAATTTACACACTAAATGTTCCTGACCACTTTTCATAAACCCCTGGTTGAGTAAGGTAAACCTCTTCCTTTAACTCACCGTTCAGAAAAATAGATTTTACATCTAATTAGTGAAGCTTCCAATGGTACTTTGTATCTAGTGCAATTAACAATCTTATAGTGTTTAATTTAGCTACTGGTGCAAATGCTTATGCATAATCAATGCCCTCATTCTGTGAGTACCCTTTTTCCACCAATCTGGCTTTATATTTATCTATACTATCATCTGCTTTGAATTTGGGTTTGTATATCCATTTACATCCTATGGGATTTTTATCTTTAGAAAATTCAGTCAATTCCCAAGGTTTGCTTTTCATTATAAAATCATATTCTTTCTCCATTAATTTTCTCCATTAAACTCTCCATGTTGTGGCTCCTACAACAAACTCCTATACTCAGCCTCTGACCAGGCTCTGATACCAACTTGAAACAATGACGAGGAAAGACAAAATTGATTATTGAAATAAATTTGTCACTCCTAGGTGAGATAGGATTCACTTGGAGGTCGCCACACACCACTCACAAATCATCATTGAATTATGAGATATTAAAGATACATGAGTTCGTTTAGGGAGAGAAACAACTTCCTAAGAAACAAGATCTAGATGCCAATAAAATATCCAATCCTAACTACATAACAACTATGTAAGAACAATAATTCTAGACTATTCTCCATTATTTCTAAGTCTTACCACTACTACTGATATGGGGTTCTTGAATATTTCAACTAGATCCGGATCAGGAACACTCCCTATAGACTTGAAATCTAACATGTTTTCTTTGATCTTTAGCACGCGATAATTCATCACCTAAGTTGAATTGTTTATCGTTGTAGATTACATATAACTTCACACGAGGAGAGAAATTTTCAATGACAGTTCCTATAAATCCTGATTCCACCAACTTCTCCTTTAACTCATTCAGTGTGTCGTCCATTCTTTCTTTCAACAAACTTAATACAGAAATATCCCAAATCAAGAAGAATGAGAGAATTGATAGTGATAAGAGAAAATTAATCGAATTTAATTTCAAAACCTTAACAATACATTGTTATCATATTTCTTGAAAAATAAAAAATAAAACATTTATATTTTGAAGGTCTTGTTACCTTCACCATTCATTATATTACGCATGGCAACTCGCCCTTATTCGGGTGGTGCGCTCATCTCATCTCGAAAACAAAACAATGATTGTGGGCTTGCTTGCTTCTTTACTTCTACCTAATTTATCTCCAATCCCACTTGCGCTTAGTTTAGAGGAAATGACATGGGCCTTTTGGTGTACTTGTATTTTTTATAGCTAGAACTATTCAATTAAAATTTGAAATTTCATGTTTTGCTAAGAAAAATAATGAAGTTTGATGCTATAATGATCAATTTAAGGAGAACAAATTATTGAAGTTTTTATGTTTTATGTGTAACTCGTTGTCATGGGTCATGTAAACTGCAACACTCATGGCTATTTCTATTTCTAATGGAGGGGTAAGGTTGGACAAGTTTGTGCAAACCTTCCTTACATTATGGCCGGTTCAGTTGTTTATTCTTGTTACTCACTCTGAAAGAATCAATTAATTTCAAGGTGAACCTCCCAACTGGAAATACTTTATTGGAATCATTTTTATGTTGTTTATAAACTTAACAATCAACTTCCTATAGGAGAACAATGCCGGTAACGTCGCAGCTTCTCTCATTGCACATTTAGCTCCTAAAATGAAATTCCATATTCTCCTCTTTAACAAACAAAGTTAGCCAAAAGAAGGAATATTGCAAGCTAGAAAATGCAGCTTACACGTTACCACAACAACCCTAATTAGTACAATTTTGTTTTTTTTAGGTTCTCATAAATGGGAAATGGCAAGAACAAGATGCAAGAATTGTGGTTCGATGTTATTAGCATTAAACTAGGAGATATTGTTCATGTAGATGCTCATTTTCTAGAAGGTGATCCTTTAAAAATTGGTCGTGTACCACTTATCATGGCGAAACAAACAGAAGAAGATTAAGAAGATGAATATAGAAGGTTCCAATAAATCTTTACAAGCCGACAAGATGCAGGAAGAAGGAGGCCACCATCGAATTTTCTCTAACTCCAAGCAAGACGAAGAAGAACAGGAATAGGTCATTGAATAAGCCAAACAGAAAGTGGAGTCCGAAGTTGAAGCTGAATAGAAAATGGAGGTCGATTTCGAAGACGAAACTATAAAATGATTTGAAGGGAATATACATAAAAAAAAGATATACATCAAACTTCTAAGTTGGAATCATCTATTTCAATTAGACAATGTTAATTGAAATTGAGCATTTATATACTAATTCTAATGAGGATTTATGGTATGTGCAATTAGAAAATAATTGCACACACAAAAAGTATACTTATTATATTATTCAATCAATATAAATACATTAATCTTTGACTTAAGATAGATAGGCTATCTTGGCCATACAATCCATTTAGTTGATATAATCTCTAAAAATCACACATAAATAGGATGTAGATATAACAAACTCCTAACCAAACATCTCATGTAGAGATTACAATAACTAATACATTCTATGATGAGGAGTATGAAATACTAAGCACAAGACAAGTAGGAGTTAATTACTCCAACACCCTCCCTTAACGAGTACTTGGCTTTGATATTTGATCTTTTTCATCTTTGTCTGGTATAGTCTTCATCAACATCTTTATCCAGTTCTGAAATCTCACAGACTACACTCTTTCACACAATAATTCATTTGATCTACCACTTGATTCATTGAAGATACAATTGCTTTTGACCATCAATTTTGTATTTGTAATGACTGACAATTCTATATGATTATATATGCTAAAATACATAGCTCATTGTATTTTTCAGAAAAGCAGTCTAGAAACTAAATCATTCTATTGGCATACTTCCATCTATTGAAATACATAGCTCGTTGTATTCGCCAATTATATAGGAAAGCAGTCTAGATACTGAATGTATCCAGAATTCAGTCTTACGATATGACCTATTTCATATCACAAGTACACAAACTGTAGTCACAACATAATAACAGTGTTCTTGACGACATGCATAGCTCATTCTATTCGTTAAGAAACAAATCTCTTCAGTCATCTAAAAAATATGAGAGGTTCTTCATTTATTTTACAAACTAGGAATAAAATGACGAAATTTTCTCTACTAAAATAAATTGATATACTAATATAACACCAATGTCGTCCTTATAAAAAATAATTCACTTAGGACCTTGTCGAAACTTCCCAGCAACAACGGTTCAAATCTCGGTGCCCTCACTAGGCTTCTCCTCCTCTATCATTATGTGACTTCGTTACACGACATCGATTTCTTCAATACATAGCAACAATCTATCACAAAGACTCCATCTTCGATGTTGCACATCTTTCCATATGTATATTTGTTGAAACCTCTAATGTGGTCAAAATTTCACTGTCTTATTCACTCAAAAAATATGATGGAAAAATATTCATATCCCGAATTCATATAGATTTGGACCAACAACAATCAACAAAATTCAGATGCAATTCCACTAAGAAATGTTTCTCTTAATCATCTTGTGAAGTGGCTTCTTCACGTGGGCTATCAAAAATCAGTTCTACTAACACTTTCCTCAACTTGTAGCTCTTCCTCCATAAGGCTTAGAAATGAATTGAACTGCGCTCTTTTTAGTGACAATTGAAGTCTTTTCAAAGAATCTCCTTGTCTTTCAAGCAACACAACAATGGTACAGAAACACAAACTAAACACAATAACAATCCACTCATCTATTCTCTCACAACTATGTTAATCCTACTCCTATCTGAAAGATTAGTACATGTCACAAGATCTTTTTTTCCTCGGACCTCTCATGAGGGAGTTAATCCTAGACTGACTCTAATACCAACTTAGAAAATAATTGTGCACACAAAAACTATACATATTATATTATTCAATCAATATAAATACATTAAGTTTTGACTTAATATAGATAGGCTATCTTAGCCATACAATCCATTTAGTTGAAATAATCTCTCAACTTCCCACATAAATAGGATGTAGATATAACAAACTCCTAAACAAACATTTTATATAGAGATTACAATAACTAATATCAAATATTAAGCACAAGAAAAGTAGGACATAATTACTCCAACATGTGCACCTCCGTAAACTTTGTATTTCAAATCTTTGGGCAAACTCTATGCGTAGTTGGTCAAGTGAAGATCCCAATATTGGAGACCGAATCTTGAGAGTATAAGGTAAAATGACAAGATGATTAGCCATAAGAGATTCATGAAAAATAAGAGATTGGAATAGAAGGAAAAATCTTGGTCAATTTGATGTATGGTGCTCTTTTTTTCCGACACCTTCTTTTTTTCCGACACAATATTTAAGAAAGTAAATTTAATATAAATTTGTGTTATTTTTTTAATTATAAATTTTATAATTATTATGATGTTAAGAGTAAATTATTAATTTATCCTTAACTGGCTTAGCATGCGATGTAGTGATAGTGGGGAGTATGGTGAACTAACACCCAAACCATCTCTAGTTCACATCAGTCTTGGATTTGGGTAGAGGATCAAGAGTTCGATGGAACCTCAATGAGGATATCGATGTGAGTACAGGCATGGAGGGGTACCCACCAACAATTCTGGAGAGAGGACCTCCAACACCTACATACAACGAGATGCCTAACCCTCAAGGATGAATTTGCATGTGGAAACCTCACCACGCATTTAAGCACACCTGGAGGAAGTGGAAGCTGAAATTCGCCTGGAACGTAGCTTAACACCGAACCGGGAGGTGGAAAAGGAAATCATCAATTGGGTTTTGGATATTGGCAGCTCGATAGGTTGTGAAACTAAATACTGGAAAATGGTAGAATTGTATTGGCACCTCAAGATGTCGTTGGGTCATATGTTGCAAACGAGAGAGGATGCTCAAAATACAATTCAATTGCAATTGGATGAGTTCCACCTACTAATCCAAGAGGTCTTGGCTCGAATCCCTCCTTCCAGCTCCGCGACGACAATAACCATGTCAAAGAACACCTAGCCAGAGGCTCCTGGGCCACCTCAAGAACCTAAAACATCGTCACCAGATGAATGAATAATATGTACTTATTTTTGGTTTTTTGTATCGTGATGGACACCAATATATATCTTATACCCTCCATTAGACTTTAGATATTTCTTTACAATGTTTAAATAGGTAGACAGGGTATAAGAAGGAACTTGATTTAGAGTCAATGGACATATGACTATTTCTTTGTTGTTGGTCTGGTTTCCCAAGTGACATGCCCACAAGAAATTTTTGTATAAATTTCCCACACCTAAATCAAAATAAATTATTACATATGCTTAAAAAATAATAATAAATATTAATTTATTCTTATCAATTTATTATTAATATTCATATTTTATATTTCTAATATATATTAATTTTCACTAAGTTTTAATACCTCATAACAACTTAAAATCTATGTTAGTTTTGTAGTGATAAAATGGATCTATAATATTTAAAATTAAAATAAATTTAAAGATGTGATCTAGTAATTAAAATATGTCACCATCATGTCGATAAACTAAGTTGAGAAATATAACCCTTTCACATATATGCGATGTAATTAATATATTGAATTTTATTTCTTTAATATTAAGTTCAAATTTACAAATATATACACCAACAACAATTGCAAGCATTATTAGTCCTTTCCCTTCAGGGTGGGACTATCAGTAAATGGTTTGGCATTGTTCTATTAGTTATGCAATGAAAGAAACACCAACAAGAACCATTTTAGCCAAAGTTTTATGAGATTTATACAATTTTCTCAACTCAAATTTAAATTTGTATCCTAACTTTTCAGTTTGAGCTCTTATTTGGCCTCTTCCCGAGACACGAGGAGAAGATATGCAAAGTATTTCATTTGAAACTTAGGAAATAATGATTACATTAAGGTGTACATCTTTGGAGGTGAACTAATGTTATCTCGAGAGATAACATCAATTTGTTAACATTTAATGTTTTCCCTCTTTACTCCCCTTCTTCAGTCAGGTTATTCACTCAGGTTATGTGCCCAACAGTAAACGCTGAACACCATGCAAGATTCGTGTCCATAAATGGAGGTCGAGTCCCATGAATAATTAACTAATAAGGCCATGCAAGGCCAAGCCCATTCCATCCTCATGAATCAATATCTTTCCATGAGCAAATCATCTAGTGTCTCTTGCTCAAGCCCATTCCATCATCATGAACCATGATTGTTCCATCAACAAATCATCCAGTTTTTCCTGCTGAAGCCCATTCCATCAACTAATCACCTTGCCTTGCCCATTCAATCAACTAATCACCCTGCCTCTTGCTTTGCACGCAGTGCCTCCATTGGATTTTTCCTTCCCAACTTGATTGATTCAACTCTCGAGTCCCTAGTAAAGGCCTGGGTGGAATTTGCTCGAAAAACCTCCAGAATTTCTATCAAAGAACCACATATTTCTTGGTGTCCCTGGTAAAGGCCTGGGTGGAAATTGCTCGAAAAACATTTGGAATTTCTCTCAAAGCACCACATATTTGTTGGTGCACTTCCTTCTTCATTAATTTGCAAAACAACAACAATCCAAAGAATTATCAAGCATTGATGGTAAGAAAACACAACCTGTAAGTTTGTATGGATTTGTTGTAGTATAGTAACTATGCAATTTTAAATTTCTCATTGACAGATACTAAACATAACATGAAAAAAATTGTAATCTACCACAATGACATGATTAATGTATTTGGAAAAGGCCATCTTTACTGTGCGCAAGAATCCCAACTCCAAAATTGATCCCCAACTTTAGGATGTCCAGTTTGGAGGAGCTTGTCTGAATTGGTAGCCTTAATATTTGACTGTTATATTATTTACTCCTTTTTCTGATATCATACAGAAAACATTTTTTTTGAATATTATTTTATCTTCTGCTACCATAACCAACATGTAAATTTGTGTGAATCATCAAATACTGGTCTTCAAACATTAACTTTTAGCTACACTCTTCTGTAATTAAACTAAAATAGGATTAAATTATATTTTCACTTGAAACTGTAGTTAGTCCCTAACAATATTTCAGACAGGTTCAACAAAGTTGCTTACTTAGGAGCTTGAACTGATCAACCGGTGCAGCTTGAGATTTCCACTTCTGAGTCAAGTGAACTTGTACAACAACCTTTGCATATTGTAAAGGTTATGGGCACAGTAACCTGTGGTTATCTTGAAAAGGAGTTGCAGACCTCTCAACAAACATTTGGCATGCCAACTCTACTGCCTTCTTATTGAAAAAAATAAGAGGTATCAAAGAGTAAAAAACAACCCTCTGATATTCTTTTGTAGCATCAGAAATACAACCTTCTACTGGAGGCTTAGGCTTGTCTTCTTTACAAGGATGGAAAGGAATGGCAGGTCTTCCCGTAAATTCAGTAGCCACCACACCAACCAACTAATAAAATTTGACATAGGAGATTATAGTAATTGTTCCCTAACTAGATTCAAAATTATGGAGGCAATATCCAACCCATTATTCGCACCATGGGAAAGCTCAGCATGATTTCTCATATTCTCAAAGGGTCCACCATATAATCTGAATGTTGTGCCATGCAATTCGAACCCTAATCGGTGTTGTCTACAATGAGAGCTTGGATTTTCCACTTGCATTTGTCAATGGTGGCCTTGTACTCACTGTGGGGTAAACCAATGCCTAGATATCTCATGTATTTCAAAGGTTCGAATAATACCACAAACTTACCTGCTTCAAATTACAAAGAAATTTGTCCCAAGAAAATTATGGAAACAACCAATTGCGACCATGATTCCTAGAACACTAGCTCGAGAACAAATGATTGTTGAATGGAAGATCGATTGAGAGATTGAACTACATACAATATTATTGTACCGAAAACAATGATGCAGAATTGAGCCAGGCTCCCACCCATGCGCTGCCAAATCACATATATCAGGCTAGTCTTCTCAGCTTCGAGAAGAATGGCCTGTTATATGTAAGTATTAGGATAATGGGTGTTCACAATTTGTGTGCAAATAATCCATAAATGATTCCCATAAATTGTTGTGGGGGAATTCTTCCATTAGAAACCATGGAAAACAAACCCTTGCAGCTTGTCAAAAGCAATTTGTTATTGGAGTGATTCCCATAAATAGTTGTGGGTGAATTACTCCATTCAAAACCAAGGAAAACAAACCCTTGTAGCTTTTCAAAAGCAATATGTTATTGTAGTGTTGTAACATTACCCCAAACCGCATAGTAAAAATCCTAAAAAACAAAAACGAGGGTTTTTTTCTTTACTTACTTACGATCTACCAGAGCTTCGATCATGGATCCTCTGCTTCCTTAGACAAAACTGCCTATCCTCCGCCAATGAAACCACTTGAAACCACTGGAAAAATAAGTTTACATAAAGAGGTAATAATAGAGATAATAATAGTAGTAATCCAAGACACTTTTAGGGAAATAACGGTATAAGAGGAGGTTGGGATTTCAAAGGACGGTTCAGTGGGACAATAAATTCTTTCTTTGAAGATTTGTTAATGGCTAGGTAACAAATGAAGCCTCACAAGTAAGTCATGAAGCCTCACAAGTTCGACTTGGATCGGTTGGCTCATGGAGCCTCATAGACAAGGCATGGAGCAGAAAAAAACTGTGGACCCTCATGAAGCCTTGCCAACAAGCGTGGACTAGGAGAACTAGTGTTGCATAGAAGCGTGGAGTAGGAGAACTAGTGTGGAGGGTTTGAGAGAAAATGACAAAACATGGTAAAGATAACTTGTATTTCGAGATCTTTTATAATTCATATCTTTATAAATATTTTCAATTTATTTTTATTTAAATAAATTAACTTGTATTTCTATATCTTTCTTAATTCATATCTTTATGAATATTTTCAATTTATTTTTATTTAAAAAAAGTTACCATCATGAGATGATACTCTACGTTACCTTATTTATTTGTGTTATTTTTAATAAGTTTATTTGTCTTCTTTCTTAACCCATAAAGATTAATTATGTTCACTTTAAAGGGTGCATTAGTCACTACAGATTCACTATAATGAGATGGCCGACAATCTTAGTGCTTAAGAGTCCTTCTCAACTCACTTATGAAATACACAACAATCTCAAGGAGGGCTTTAGAAGTCCAGAGTTCTAGTCTCTAGGGCCTCCCCGAGTCAAAATTTAACCGCAAACATTTAGCTACAACTGCTTTATCCAACATATGTTGGCCGATCGATTTAGCCTTCACCACTGCATGGACATTCAAAAGCTCTATCCTAAGTTGGAAAATTTGACAGCAACAACATTAAAGGCCATGAGGTGCCCTATAGGATAGTATATCAGAGCATTAAAGATGTTGATGTCAGGGAATTTAGAGATGGCCACCAAATGTACTTAGAGGCACCTATAATAAATGAAGTTTACTCTATTTTTTAATTGAAAACTAAAATCTATTACATCAAACTTTGGGTAAAAGGAAAAATGCAATGTCAACGGTAAACCATTTGGATTAATTATTGCTATAGTCCTTGAATTAATTAATAAGACTCAAAGTCAATTGGGTTTATCTTGGATGGTTGCATGAGGTGCCCTATAGGATAGTAGATCAGAGCATTAAACATGTTGATGTCATAGCATTCAGAGATGACCGCCAAATGTACTTAGAGGTACCTATAATAAATGAAGTTTACTCTATTTTTTAATTGAAAAATAAAATCTATTACATCAAACTTTGGGTAAAAGGAAAAAATTTGCTAGTCAAAATTAGAACCAATGCAATGTCAACGGTAAACCATTTGGATTAATTATTGCTATAGTCCTTCAATTAATTAATAAGACTCAAATTCAATTGGGTGTAGCTTGAATGGTTGTGAAGAATGATTGTTATTCTCCCCACCCGAATTCAAATCTCATAATGACATGAATAAAACTCATATGAATATGTTATAATGGATAAAAAAAAAATTAATAAAACTTAGAAAAAAATTAAAAAAATTAATCAACAGCGGGACCGCCGTCCGTCCTCTCGCATGTCTTATTCATCCTCCATTTGCACCGACTCGACGTAAGCGTGACGATGAAATTTACAGTATTTTGAACGGCGACCGTAAACTTTGAAAGTCAATTGATGTCCAACTGGCTTTTACATACAACACCTTTCCCTGCCTCGTTTTTTTGTCTGGATAAAAGATCCGTTCTATGCTCACACATGGTATAATAAAAATTCAACCCAGAGAACTTCCCTACGTTATTCTGTTGAAGCCAACCGTCTCGCAATTAGAAAAAGGAAACCGCTTTTGTTGCAATAAACTCACGAGGGTGGATGTATCTGATGATGATGAAGAAAATACCAAGCGTGGTTGGCTGGTTGACTCGATCTTCTCTACTCTATATATATTGCTTTTACAATTTGTATAACACACCACTTCTGCGTTCCGCCCTTGCAGCATCTTCATGATTCACTTGCTCATAACAAACCAAATAAAACATGGGCAACCATATCTGTTGCCTCAAGGTAGGCAATCACAAGGAAACCATCCAGCTGGTTCTTTCTGACGGCACAGTTCAGAAAATATTAAAAAGTATAATATTTAAAAAAATAAATTTAATATTAATTTATATTATTTTTTTAGTTATAAATTTTATAATTATGATGAAATTAATAGTAAATTATTTTTTATGGATGTGAAGTCCGAGGTTGTAGTATTTCTAGTGAATCTTAGAGAAATATAGAAAAAATACAAAAAAATTTATAACTTAAAATCTCAAAATTAAAGGAAATACACTCTATAGCATCCTCTTCTTAGAAACAATTCTCTCCCTCGTTGAGAGCATGGCTATGACTAGATATCTAATGTATAAGAACAAGTTAAACAACGTGGAAGACAAGAGGCTTCCTAAAATTGCTTCAAAATCGAGTCATAACCACCATCTACTCAAGCTAGGATGGCATAAAGATGCTACGCTAAATTATTGGGGAATCATGGAAGACACAATTTTGCACAATAAAGATATTATTAAAAAAAAGTATAATCAAAATTTAAGGAGAAAATGTGGTGTGATAAAGAGTTAGAGGAAAAATGAAAATGACGGTATTATAAGGATGTAATCAACCCTAATCTCTATCTTAAGGTCAGATATACCAATTCGATCTTAGTGGAGGTTAATCATCATCATCATCATCATCAATTTATTTTTATCCATGTTATTATTAATATATAAATTTTATAATATTAATATATATATTTTATACATACTTTTAAAATATTTGTTATAATATATAGTATTCTAATCTCTTAAGTTAATGTTTGAATACATATAAATACAATTTTAAAGAAATCTAAGTAATTTTTTTCCTTTTTAAAGTTTGATAGACCAATTAATTTTAGTGGAGGTTAATCATCATTATCATCACCAACAATTTAAAATCTATATTAGTTTTGTACTCATAAAATGAATCTACAATATTTAAAATTAAAATAAATTTAAAGTTATGATTTAGTAATTAAAATATTTCACCCTGATGTCAACAAATTAATTTCAAAAATATAACCCTTCACATATATATATGTGATGTAATTAATATCTTGAATTAATTGTTTTAATACTAAATTCAAATTTACAAAGATACACATCAACATTAGATGTACCCACAATTATCTCATTAGTTTATGATATAATGATATTTATTTTGTATCATAAAAATTGTACCAAAATAAGTGCTTTTCTCTTTTTTTTAATGAAAACTATAAAAATATCTAAGAAGAATTTACTTTAAAAATAAAGATATACATCAAACTTCTGATCTGAATCATTCACTTCAATTAGATAATATCAATTGAAACTTAACATTCCCTTACAAGAGTTATGGTATGTGCACATTCCTAAACTATGTATTCAAATCCGGTCCCTTGTCCCAGAAACAAGGAGCCTCATACATTAATTAGTATTTTAATATGTTCCATCAAATTGGAATGTTATTATAGAAACCAACTAAAAAATTAGGTAATTTTAAGAAAACTCATGTTCAAAGAGTTTGGACATTTATTTGATGAATGTATATTGGGAGATTTTTACTTCTATTAAAATTAGCACATGGAATTAGGTCCGGTAATCTTTTCTAAAATAATAATTTTGGATTGATGAAATTGTTGTTTTGGGTAAAAAAATGGATTCAACACCTTGAAATATCCCTACTACAATTAAATTTATGGAAATACCCCTACTACAATTAAATTGTGAAATGATAACATTTAATATTTATAATGACGTTGTCTAATTGTTCTAAGTTTTGGCCCTTTTAGTCAGAATCCGATGACATAAATCTGCACAAACTCACAATTTTCTGTAGTTTAAATTGCATTTCCGAATGCAGAAATGGATTTAGCTTGCAGAAAAACCCCTAATGCACTTGGATTAGACATAATTAACCACTCAAGATATACATCAAACTTATGAGCTGGAATCATTCACTTCAATTAGACAATGTTAATTGAAACTCTTCATTCATCTACTAATTCTAATGAGAGGTTATGGTATGTGCACCTTCCTAAACTATGTATTCAAATCTTTGTAAATAAAGGTCCCTTGTCCCAAAAACAAGGGGCCTCATACATTAATTAGTATCTTAATATGTTCCATCAAATTGGAATGTTATTATAGAAACTTATTGAAAAGTAGGTAACTTTAAGGCAACTCATGTTCAAAGAGTTTGGACATTTATTTCATGAATGTATATTGGGAGACTTCTACTTCTATATAAATTAGCACATGGAATTAATCTTTTTCAAAATAATAATTTTGGATTGATGAAATTGTTGTTTTGGGTAAAGAAATGGATTCAAAACACTTTGAAATTTCTCTAGTACAATTATATTATGGAAATATCCCTATTACTATAAAATTTTGAAAAGTTAACATTTAATATTTATAATGACATTGTCTAATTGTTCTAGTTTTGGTCATTTTAGTAGGAATTTTAGGACATAAATTTGCAGCAAATCACAATTTTTTGTAGTTTAAATTGCATTTCCAAATATAGAAATGGATTATATGAAAAAAAAATGACCAAAACTTAAAACACTTAAACTACATAAATTTCTCTATATAATAATTTACAAATAATTTTTTTAATAAATATAATTAAAAATAAAAAAATTATGATCAAATTATTAAACATTTTTATTATATATTTTTTCTTTTTTATAATCATAATGAAACAACACTCAGATTAATATGCATGTAAAGTAAAGATAAGATTTACAGTAAAGTACATAATTTGCCCATCTCTTAAGGAAACTTCTAAACTTTTAATTTATCATAATGCTAATGAACTAACAAGGGATGATGTTTATTACGCGAAAGGCGTATACCTATTGGAGATGAGCACAATTAATCACATTTTAATCTAAAATTCTAATCTAATGGTTAACAATTGAAAATGCTGGAATATTCTTAGTCAGCGTCCCAAATCAATGAATGTGATTTACTCTTCATAACTTCCTTGTATTTTTTAATGCATCAATTAACCTGTTTACTTTTTAACATTTACCTAATCTTATTAAGAAATCACTGTACCACCATATGATTGCCACATTTAACTGATTAACCTTTGGAATTACCACATTTAAGATTAACTTTTGGATTTCCAACTTTATGTGTGTTTCAGCTGTCCGTGAGTTTCAATTCACCGTCCGTCCATATAACTTTCGGCGTTCACCAGCCGCAACACCAACCACTTTGTGGCTGTGCTAGTATGTAAATAGTAAATGCACCATAATAATAATTGTTGTAAGTAATTCATTTTCTTGTTCTAAATATTTTATTTTTTTAATTTTCACTTCATTTTAATGTAATTATTATTTTTTATTTAAATTACATTTTGAAATATATAAATAAATTCAACATCCTATTAGAAAAAATAAAAAAAAAATAAATAAATAAAATCTGAAAACACTTGAATTATACAACTTTAACCCGATTTAAACCTGGAGTTTCAACACTTTTTAACACGATTTCAATAAAAAATGATCAGCAATATACGAGTAAACATTCCAAAAAATCAAACTATGGGATTCATTTTTATGGATGAAGTGGTTGGTGTTAAATCGACTTCCACCGACTTGATTCGGTGTTTCTATTTAAGATTCGATTAGTTTCGCTAATTTATAGGATTTAGATTCGATGTTTTGGACGGTGAGCACTCTTCGTTGACCGAGCGAGTGTCTCTTGCACTTCGTGTTTCAAAGGCATGACTCCGTAAAAGCCCTCCAAGAGCTGCGAATTATGAACCGCCGCCCGTCCTCTCGCGTGTCTTACTCATGCTCCATTTGCTCCGAGTGACGATGGAATTTACAATATTTTGGAAGGCGAGGGTAAACTTTGAAAGTCAATTGATGTCCAACTGGCATTTTACATACAACACCTTTGTACGGATAAAGGAGACCGGGCAGTCCATGTTAAAAATCCGTTCTACGCCAACTGTCTCGCACTAACCAATTAGAAAAATTCAACCCAGAAAAGTTATTCTGGTGAAGCCAACTGTCTCGCACTAACCAATTAGAAAAAGGAAACCGCTCACAAAAGGTCAAAAGGGTGGATGTATCCGATGAAGAGAATACCAAGAATGGTCGGCTGGTTGACTCGATCTTCTCTACTTCTTCGCGTCTCTCTTCGCTACTCTATAAATACTGCTTTTACAATTTATATAACACA
The DNA here is from genome assembly GCA_010110895.2 of Picea sitchensis. Lineage (NCBI taxonomy): Eukaryota > Viridiplantae > Streptophyta > Pinopsida > Pinales > Pinaceae > Picea > Picea sitchensis. The sequence continues at coordinate 187 of SNQJ01S0164174.1, read as the reverse complement.
CCACTTCTGCGTTCCGCCCTTGCAACATCTTCATGTTTCGCTTGCTCATAACAAACCAAATAAATCATGGGCAACCATATCTGCTGCCTCACGGTAGGCAATCACAAGGAAACCATCCAGCTGGTTCTCTCTGACGGCACAGTTCAGATCCTTCATAAACCCCTCTGTGTCGCTGAGATCCTTCAAG
>SNQJ01S0164173.1:23324-36889 GCA_010110895.2 Picea sitchensis | reverse complement strand
GATTGGAAGCAACATGTGAGTTCTCCCATTCTTCTCTAGGGTGTATGTGTTCATTCTCCCATCATGAATCACATTTCTGTCATATTGCCACGGTCTACCCAGCAATAGATGACAAACATCCATGGGAATAACATCATAGAGTATCTTATCGTTATATCCTCCTATCTTAAATTCAACTAAACATTGTTTACTGACAGTTACCTGATGTCCTTTTTGTAGCCATGAAACTCTGTATGGGCTTGGATGATCAATCGTCTCCAGCTCCATCTTTTCTACCATCTCTATAGAAACGAGATTATCTGTGCTACCACTATCCACAATGACCTTGCATACCCTATCCTTGGTTTTGCAATTAGTCTAGAAAAGTCTGTTTCTTTGGACTGAACTCTCCACCTCCTTCTCTGGCATCAAAAGAACTTTTCACATCATCAACGATATTCCACCTTCAACATCCTCTACCTCAATGTCTCGCCTATGTGCTTCAGAGATGTGAGTCTCTCCACCTTTTTTATTTTTGTCTGGACACTCATAAGACTTGTGTCCATTATTTCCGCATGTGAAGCATGTTATTACTCCACCTGTTCCTCTTCCTCTACCTCTAGTACGGGGAAAAATATTATTGCTAGCATAATCTCCTCTCCATTCGGTATACCTCCCTCGTTGTTCATCATATTTCCCTCGCTGTGAGCTTCCACCTCTCTCAGTTTAAGTTTGAGGTTTCTTCCAGTCTTCCTTAGGTTTCTGATTTTTATCCTGGGTAGCTGATTTGCCTTTGGGCTAACTTCTGCCTCAACCTCTTTGACCCTGTTTTCAGCTCAGCTTCTCTTCATCTTTTAGAGCCATCTGATAAGAATCTTCCATTGTTTGTATGGTTACCATGCTCATCTCATCTTGAAAGTCGTATCTCAGGTCATTCATGTACCTGACAACTTTTTCATCATCGCTCTCCTGATGACCTTCCCTGATGTTCAGCCTATAGAATTATTCAGTATATTCTTTCACTGTCATCAGCTTCTGTATCAAGTTTTTCATCCTTCGAAACAGAGTAATTTGGTAATCTCTGGGGATGAATTTCACCTTCATCTTCGCGATCATCCTATCCCAGCTCTTTATATTCTGCTTGCCTTTACAATGTCTGTAAGCTTGTAGCTCATCCCACCACAATGCTGCATGTCCCTTTAATCTCGTGACAACATGTTTTACCTTCTTGTCCTCTTCGACATCTTAATAGTCAAAATATGTGTCTAGAGCTCTAATCCAATCTAGAATCTCCTCAGCATACAAGTTTCCCTCATAAACTAGAATGTCCATTTTCGCTCTTGCACCCATTCTTGCAATAGCCCTAATCAAACATTCATTTGTTGCATCTTCGGCTGCAACTTCTTCTTCTTCATGTCCAACCTCAATTTCACTTTCAGAATCACTCAGATCCCTAGCACCGAATGTATGCCTCTGTGTTGTCTCCATGTCTTCAAGTCTGGCGCGTAAATCATGCATCTCTCTCTCCAGGGTTGGGTCAGGCATCTACCTACCCCTTCTTCTCAGCATTTCCCTCTCCTCTGGTGGATCGGGTGTTTGTTTGTCCCTTCTTCTCGGCGACATGGTGAATTCTCCTTTTCTCTGCTACGGAAAGAAAAGAAAACTTTTTGGGCTCTGATACCAAATGATGGCGATTACTTCCCAACCTGTAGGACAGAAGTCCACACACACAGGATCTTTCCTCTTCCACTGGCCCGAAGAGCTCCGAGAAATGGCTCTCCTATTTCCCTTTCGGGAAATCTGCACCCACAGCAAAAACCTCGTGGAGTCTCCCTTCGCACTTCGGGAGATCGGACTTCGCGATTCTGTGAATCCTGTGGTCAAGAGTCTTATCTCTCAGACCCCCCTCGAAACCCAAAGTTATGATGCTTGGCCTTTTCTCTCTCTATATCTCCTTTCTCCTTATCACGACTTCAGCAGTTGCGATGTCAAGTAACTTGTCCCCTCGACTCCCGAAACCTGATTTTCTGAAACTCTGAGGCCTCGCAAGGTTGACCTTTTAACAACTCTTCACTCCATCGAGACTTCAGACCTCACAATTTCATGAATACTGATGCAAGGATTTCAGAACTTCACTCCACGAAACCCTGAAATGGTCAACGAATTGACCTCCGTGTCTATAGTGCACCACCTGTCTACCCTGTCGATTCCTATGGCCCACATGTTATTTTCAGCCATTTGGGACTTCGCGTTTCATGATTTTGTGAGTCATGTTGCCAATATTATGGGACTTCCACTCGTAAAAAGATGAAGTAGGAATCTATGGTAAAATCCGACAGCTCCTGTTGATTTGAATCTACGGTTCTGCCTCTTCTGAGCTTAAACCTTTGGGAATACTCACCATAACTTCCCTGCTCTTCCATGAGATCTGACGACTCATGGGACTTCATGAATTCTTCACAGAGAATTTTGACCGTCCATCTCTTCCCTTGAGAACTTCGGCACGAACTAAGCAAAGTATCTCTCTCTGTGGAACTTGTCCTCTTGCAGTCCGATGTCGCTACGCCTTCCTTCAAATTTTCAAGGTACTTGGCCTCTTTCCTTCCTTCAACCCCTTCGAAGGTTTAAATCCTTCTGAGCTTTCCCACGACTTTGAGTCTTTCAAAAAACTCCTGCTTTCACTCCTTGCGGCAGACCTTCAAACACCTTCAAGTGTTGAACTCCCTTCGACTCTGTGCACACCTGTAGCAGCAGTCTCTCAACAAGTCATTCAGGTTACAAAACCTAAAGCTCTATTCAGCCTGTGTGCACCTTACACGGCTCCTATGCCTAACTTCACTTCTAAGGAAATGAGAACAAAAGATATCTTATCTAAGCTTTCAGAGACAAGCCCTTGAACCCTTTGTCAACGCACTCCTTGAGGACAATCCAACTGCACTTCTTGTAGGAACTCTTGTTTAGATAGAGAAACAATTGAAACTCATTTCCCTTACTCTCTCTCTCTCTCTGATTTCAAACATTCAACAAGAAATCATTCATACATAGCATAAAATCAATTGCATGATAGAAAGAGTAAAGCGTTCATGAGCATAACATTCAAAAATGCATATACAGAGAATATTTGAACACCATGAGTCTGAGTCAAAGCCTTTTTGTATTAATCCAAAACTTTTTTACATGGAATTTGGTTACACAGCTCTCTGCTTCTCCTCCTCTATGCTTTATGCTCTCAATTTGCATAATCTATCTTACAATACACAATGAGGGTGTCTATATCCCATTTCCCTCTTTCACTCTAAAACTGTCTAATCTAGAATTAAATTCTATCCTCTTGCATTAACTATCATAAATTCCTTCTACCTACTAAGGACAAGAGCGGATCTCCCAAGGTCCTTTTACATTTTATAAGTGTGCCTCCACTTGGTGACTTCATTAATGTTTCAAGATATTTTCAAAATTTGCGCTGGGTGCTTTTCCAGCTGTCTTTTGCCTCCGCGATGGCTCTCTTGAGATGTTCCTACATCAAACAACAACCCAACATTATAGCACATCATGCAACTGGATGAAACATGCGATAATCAAATAGAAAAATAAATATGTCTACCCGCCCGACACAACAAAGACAATGCCTACAAACTAAAGGGAAACATCAGCAATCCCATCACAACGGCTTCGAGGATCAGTAACTAGAAACCTCTACGATGATCAAAGACAATCACATTAAGGCGTTACATAACCAAGTACCAACCTCAATTACAACAAACAATATGCCCACATCAGGAAGCACAAGACATTGGCCAGGTTATCATTCACATCTATCAATCAGGGTGTGCAATGATCCCCTCATCAGAAATCATGTTGTCACAAGGCGATATGCATGAAAATAACCATGACACAACATAACATATCTATACATTTAAACCAAGAAAACTCCCTCACGCTAGGAGACTGAATTATCTGTCCATAAATACTTCAAGACTATACCCAAGAACCCAATCAACAAGTCAACAAGACACAAGGTGACATCATTCAAATTTAATTTGCGCAACTAACCGAAGGATTTCTTGTTTCCTACAAGGAAATCATATGTGGTGTAAAAACTATGACCAACCACCATTTAAAATTCAACCTGAAGCATAAAACATATATTAACTGACTAACATAGGCACATATAAACCATTAATAACACATAGCTCAAGTGATTAATTAATGTAACCAATCACAATTTACTATTCAATTTGTAACATCTTCATGTATGTAATTACCCTTCCATTCAAAACTGTTTATTTAAGCAATAAATCAAGTACATTTTAAACCTTTCCAAGTCAATATTAAACAAGGAATACTCTCTTCCTTACCTTCTAGTTTTAAAATTTAGTCCTTTGAAACATTAAAGGAATGAAGAATCTTAAATGAATAAATTATTGTTTAATATTATTAAAAGTGATCTAATATAACAGTGCTCCCTACAAACCTTGACATTTAAACCATTACAACATCTATAACCCATAATAGCTTTGCATATCATGAAACTTACCTTATCCAATTGTACCATATATACATGTTCTCTATCGAGAAATAATAAAAACAGTCGTGTCTCAAACTTAATTAATGATAAAGGTCGCACTATCCTAAGAACCGATTTAAATGACTTTTCATTGAAAACTATAAACAGATATGGATTTTGCATTAGTTATGGAATCATTAAATTGAAATTAATTCATAAGGGTAAAGTAAACAATCTAACTATCCATTCGAATTGTTGTTATACTTTATTACTATTAGAAAGAATGCTTAAAATAAAGCTTTGCACAATATCTTATCCTGGAAGTAGTGGCAACAAGGAGGTGCTAGCATGAAAGAATTAAGGGTCTAAAGACTGTCCACCTATCTCTATAGATCAATTAAGTGTAAGCACAAATATTGCCAATTTATCTATCAAGGTAAACCACTCTTTTAAATGCCAAATATTTTCGAGTGAATTCGAGAAAAAAAATCTAAGTTTAACTAATCGAAAGGCAATCACCAAGTAGTCCTATACTTAACAGTAACAATAATTCAATAGATAACTCAAAGGCATAGATTGTAGAGAAGAACTCATTAAATATTCGGTTGTCCGGTAAATCCAATAGAACCAAAATTAGTCCAAAATCACAGAAGTAACAATTGTCTAAGTGAGAGAATAAAAATCGTTGCGTTATTGTTGCGCTAAAGAAATAGATAGTAATAAATCTCTGTGCAGTTTTTAAATTAAAATTTAGATAGCGTTATAATCTCGGTGTATTAAAAAACAGAAGTGAAAGGAAATAAAATATTTGTATTAATAAATGAAATTCAAAAGCTTATCCGGACAACTAACAAGACTGGCAGTGCCACGCTTAGATGCTCAGTGCACTGTAAAAAAAAAAGTGTTAGCTAAGATAGAGGAGCAATCTTTAAACAAATCGTTTAAGAAAAATGCGTTATTCAGCTAATCATTTTAAAAAAACGTTATATAACAAATATTCTGGAGCCATGCATTATACAACAAATCATTTAAAAAAAATGTTTAAGGAGCAACTGTTATACAACTATACTTATACAACAATTGTTATACAACAATCATTATAAATCAACTCAGCATACAACAATCATTATACAACAATCATTATATAACAAATATTGAGGAGCAATAGGTTATACATCAAGAGTTAAGAAAAAAAAGCGTTGCAAGACATGGAAGGTTTATTCGTTAAGAGTTCTGGCATAGAAATACAAAGGATCCAAGATGCAAGGTTAAAAAAAAAAACAAGTCGTAGAGAAAAATGAATGGTTCACTGGGTAAAGAGAGGGGATAAATGCCCAGGAGAGAATTCATTGTTGGACGGATAAATGATTCTACACTTATTATCCATGCACAGGAAAGCAGGGCATTTGAATCTAAATATTTAACACCAGAGTGAAAGACAATTGATTCGTCTCCTGGCCGACTTCTCAGGCACAAACTAATAACTTAAAGGATAAGGGAATAAAATATAAAACACAAATAAACATCCAGACCTTCTCTGTGGAGAACCAATAATAAATAAAGAAAAAACACAATCAAGGAATAAAGAAAACGCAGGCCGGAGATACAAAATCATGGGAAAGGTTTCGAGTTCGGGGCTTACTCTGGCCATGCACCATTAGACAATAAATCAGACATAAAATATATTGTGGATGGAGAGTTTTCTTATAGGATGAACCAAGCAACAAGGTCATTACATTGATAACAAAATATAGTAAAATAAACAAGTGTAAATTAAATTTTAGTACAAATAACAACTTTAAGAGGAATACCTTCACCAACGACGACGAGGCGAAGATGTCCTCCCACACGTTCGCTCCATCCAGATCTCGCTTGCTGACCAATGAGACCTCACCAGTACCTCCCATCCAATGCTATGGGTACTCTTCTTCCCCCTGAGACCCTCGTGCCTTAAAAGATCCACACACACAATACCAGAGAATGCTAGCACCCATATCGCCTCACAAGGTCGAGATACCACTCGTTACTCGAGCTGGGTATCCCAAATCCCACAAGAGAAAGTTCAATCAAGATAAAATTTCAATAACATAACGTTACACAAGCCAGATGTGATCCATACTCCCCCTCCGACATCTATTTTATATAGTTTCTTAGTCATTAGTTTCCCAAACCATTATTAGATTCCTTTTTCATTTATTTAATTAGAAAAAACCTCCCGCGTACACATGTCGCCTGATCCCCTAGTTGCACCTGAAAATAAATTTATTAATTAATTAAATATTCCTATTTCCCTCACCCACCTAAAAGCATTCCTAAAAACACTTCTCAGTGTCCCAATATTCCCTTATAATTCTTAAATGACTTACGCCTTACTTAATTCCAAGTTGAGTTCATAAATAGAAAGTTCCAAAGGCTAGATTCCTTACTAAGTTAGACATTCCCTTTTTTCCTTAAGTTTCCCCTTTTCTTTAAGTTTCATGTTTTCCTTAGGTTTCCCACCTTTCTTTAAGTTTCCCATATTCTTAAAGTTTCCCCTTTCTATAACTAAGTTCAGAATTAGCAGGTTTAGACAAAAGCAACCAAATACCCCTTGTATTAATTAAACCTTTATTAAAATTTTCATTTTAATTATTTATGCTTGAATTTTCTTTAACCCCTTCTTGTTACATGTCTAATTAGTTTTGTTTTTGTTTCAAGGTTCTACTCAGACCTAGGTTTTCAATTCACTAGGCTTGGCGATAGTTCTTAAGGGAAAAATTAGTTATTAAACTTTACTTATCACATCATTTATTTAAGGTCGACCAGGTCCTAAGGAGGCATGGTTTTCTAGGCACTAATTTTATTAACTTACCAGTTAAAATTGCGACGTGCCCTTCAAGACGCACTACATGCTCCAAGGGTTCCACTCACCGCTTTCTGTTTTCATTGTGTGACATTGCCTTCAAGACACACTACGTTCTCCAAGGGTGACACTTGCCTCTTGAATGAATTTGGTAGACATCAAACCCTTGGAGTCAATACTCTGTCAGGTGATCTTGTGGGAGACTAAGGGCCTCTAAGGAATACATACCCTACCTTATTGAGCACCCCTTAGAATCATCGTGAGCGACTATCATAGTCTTCTCTCATGACATTATGGGTTTTCTCTAACTAGGTAATCGTTAACCTACAGTTCCAGCCATGACGAGAGTGCTAGTAGGATGTGGCAGGGTTGCTACCACACCTCTCACTCAATGTCCCTGGTTGTCGTGCATGACCCCTTTACTCCACATGTGAGTTTGGTCGACAAGATATCATCAACTTGTATCCATCAACAAATCATGTCATCAACAACAATCAACATCATAATATCTAATCATATGTACATATGTCACATCAACAACATTTAAAACCTAACAGTCCACTCCCTGACTTGATCCGAAGTCCAAGGGTTTTCATCGGTGCCTCTACATCCTCAACGTCGAGAGTCTTGCACACTCAGGAGAACCTAGTAAAATGAAATCCCCAATGTCTCATAATCATAATCAAAACAACCAATAGTAAAACAACCTTGATCACTTGCACCCAAGTGTCCTCAAAGATTAAGTCTGCTCAGTGCGTGCAAGAGTGGGATGTTACATACACTCCCTATTGTTTTAAACTTCGTCCTGAAGTTTCAAAGTATGTAAGTGTCGAAATAAAGTGTATCATAGTATCATATGTCTAGCTATCAAACAAAATTGGAAACTTCTAACACATATCATATCCATCCTCCCAGGTCGTCGAGTGTGGACTATAGTTGTCCCACTAGACCTTGACCTGATCTACCACTCAATGTCATAGTTGTTGAATACGATGGCCTAGTATGTGGATTGGCTCCGATGTGAGTGCACCCTCTTTCGATACCTGGAAGGAACTCATGTCAATAACATGTGTAGGATCAATAACATAATGTCTCAAAATAGAAACATGAAAAAGATCATGCATACACCTCAAAGAATCAAGTAAGGCTAGTTGATAGGCCACATGCCCATTCTTTTCCACAAATATCGAAAGGTCCCATGAACCTATGAGAGATCTTATGACCCCTTCCAAACTTGATCGAACTCTTATGCGGTTTCACTTGCAAGAATACTCGATCGCCAACTTCATAACTACAATCGACATGATGCACATCGACATAACTCTTATGTCGATCCTGCACTTCCTTGATCCTTTATATTATTGTCTTCATTTAGTATTCCATTTCTTGGATCGCTTCAGGTCCCACCAGGATCCTATCCTCAAGATCATCCCAACTCAAAGGCGTCTGACATGGTCACCTGTAAAGAAACTCGAAAGGTGCCATCTTAATGGTTCTTTGATAACTGTTATATGAAAATTCTATGAGTGGAAATAATTCTTCACAATGCTTATGTTGGTCCATCACGTACATGTGCAACATATCCTCAAAGATTTGGTTTGTTCACTCGGTTTTCCCATCTGTCTCTAAGTGATATGTGGTACTAAAGTTAAGTTGGGTTTCCAAGGCCTCTTGGAAACTAGTCCAAAATTGTCTTTTCAACACCGATCCTCTATCGGACATAATCCTCTTAGGAACTCCATGCAAACTCACAATATCATTGATGAAAACTCTAGTTATGTAAGGTTCCTGATACGTCATACGCACAAGAATAAAATGAGCACTCTTCGTCAGAGTGTTGACTACCACAAAAATAGAGTCATGTCTCCTCGTGTCTCCTTGAAGTCAGTGGCAGTCCAAAAATGAAATCCATCAAAATGACCTCCCATTTTGATTCTGGAATAGTGTGTGGCTATAGTAATCCTACGATATGTCTATGTTCAGCCTTCACCTGCTGACATTCTAGACATATTTCCATGTAGTAGACTATGTCTTCCTTCATTCCTTTCCAGAAGAATAAGGGTTTAAGGTCTTCCCTCATCTTCGTGAATACGGGATGAGCCATGTACACTGATATACGAGACTCATTTAGGATCAAAATACTCAACTTGTCATTGGGTGGTATGTAAATTTGACTTTTAAATCTCAATAATCCATCGTTGTCCAGAGTAAATCCCTCAAATTTTGGTACCATCATTGTGTTTTGTCCGATAAAATACTTGACCTCTTTGTAAAAATCATTGTCACACTGTAAAGTTAGGATATTTTCACATAGATTCGTTTGAAGAGGCATCACCGAAAAGATGTGTGGTCTTTGACTCAATGCATTAGATACTTTGTTCATTGTTCATTTTATGTATGTAATCTCGAAATCGTACTCGCTAAGCTATTCCTACCAAAATCATTGTCGCGTGTTCAACTCGCTTTGCATAATGATGTGTTGTAGACCACAGTGGTCCGTCTTTAGTTCAAATTTTAATCCAATAAGGTATTGTCTCCAAACTCTCAAGGCATAAACAATCTCTAACAACTCCAAATCATGTGTTGCATAGCTCTCCTCATGCCTTCTCAACTTTCTCGAGATGTAAGCGATCACTTGACCGTCTTGCATCAAGACTCTTCCTTAGACTTCCTTGGATGATTCAATGCATACCAAAAAGTCCACATCCATGTCAGGGACCTTTAGTATTGGTGTTGTTGTCAATAACTCCTTGAGCCTCTGAAATGCCTCTGTGCATTTCGCAGTCCAAACAAACTTCTTGTTCTTCTTCTGCAATTCCGTAATCGGATTTGATATCTTTGAAAAACCATCGATGGACCATCGATAGTATCTCTGTAAACCCATGAATCTATGCACTTCGAGGACATTCATCGATGCAGACCATTCCATAATAGCCTCGACCTTTGCTGGATCCAAAACGATACCTTCGCCAGAGATGACATTCCGTAAGTAGTAAATATTTAATTGATAAAATGAGCATTTCAACATATTCCCAAACAATTTGTTCTCTCATAGAAACTGTAGCACCAAGCACAAGTTCTCGTCATGATCCTCCATCATCCAAGAGTAAATCAAAATATCGTAAATGAATACTTTGACAAACCAGTCCAATTATTCGCGGAACACCCTGTTCATCAAACTCATAAATACACCTGACGCGTTCATCAACCAAAACAGTAAAAAAATAAACTCGTAATTTCCAAACCTCATCTTAAAGGCGGTCTTAGGGATGTCATCCTCCTTGATCCATAACTAGTGATACCTTGATCTCAAGTCGATCTTTGAAAACACCGGCACACCCTTCATCTAATCAAATAGATAATCAATCCTTGCCAACAGATACTGATTATTGATTTTTTCCTTGTTCAATTGACAATAGTCAATGTAGAGTCTCCAAGATCCATCCTTCTTCTATATGAAGATAACAGGTGCACCCCATGGTGAAACACTTGGACGTATAGTTCCTAGGTCCAACAACTCCTTTAGTTGCATTCTCAACTATTGTAACTACGGGGCCGACATTCGATAAGGTGTTGTTTTTATTGGTTCACTCCCTGATTTTAGGTCGATGGTAAATTCTAGTTCCCTTTCTGGAATCATCCTAGGTAAATCCTCAGGGAAGACGTTCACAAACGCTCGCACCATTGGAAGGTTTTCTAGACCTTTCGCTGCTCCCTTCTCATTTAAATCAAGGATTGCATAAATCTTACATCCCTTTCACATGCTCTTCTGTAGCTACAAGGAAGAGATGAACCTCAGGGAGACTCCCTGGTTTTGACCTACAATCACGTGTCTCTGTCCCTTGTCATTGACCAAGCTCAACCATTTTGTCTTGCAGTCGAGTATCCCATCATGCGATTCCAACCAGTCCATACCGATCATGATGTCATAAGATAATAAGATCGTGACAAACAGGTTGGCCCTAGTGAAAAACTCTCCCAGGTTAAGGTTATAGCCCGTAACCTTCCCACCAACCTTCTTTTTGGCTTCCAAAGCCATTTCTACAAAGATAAAATCATCTTGTTCAACTACCTTTACCTTATTTATTTTTACCACTGCACCAAAAACAAAAATCTCGGTAGCACCTAGATCTATCAAAATACTAAGTTTCTGGTCAACGATGATACCTGACGTCTCGAGAATAGTCGACTGGTGCTCTACCTGGATTTATTCACCCCTGCATGAATCCGATGGGCCTTGCCCAAATCTCCCATGGTAGTGGGCCTGATTGATATAGATGCTCTAGTCCTCTCCATTGAGCAGTGACCCTGGTAATGTGGCCCTCCACATGTCCAACACCCTTTCCTCGGTCCAGTACTCCTGCTACTCGAAGTAGAAGTTGATGGGCCACCGGCCTGGAACCTTGGTATGTTCTGCTAAATAGGCCTAAAATGTTGTTGTTGCGATCGACGTTGGTGCTAGTGTTTTGGTCCTTTGTAATTATTTCGTTGTTGAGGCATTGGTCGCCAAGGTGTAGTGAAATTGGATCCTCTCTAGAAGCCACGATATCCTGGTGAAAGTTTAGCTGGTGTCTAATGTTGCTGTGCACTGGAAGACACCTACCTCGCTGGTATCGCTGGAGTCATTCTCTAACCCCCGTTGATAATATCCTCCTCTACTATGAGAGCCTTATGGAAAACATCATGCAAGGTTTTAGGCATCAAAATCCTAACCTTTTCAGGAATTTTGACATTAAGGTCAAACATGAACTTGTTGACCTTAAGTTTCTCAGTATTCAGGTGCGGAGCATACCGAAGAAGCTCCATAAAACAAGCCTCGTAATTGAGCACCATGCAACCACCCTGTTGCAAGGCACTGAACTCGTTAAGATGACACTCATTGCATTCCTTAGATAGATACCTCTCCCAGAACCGTTCCTCGAATAGTTCCCATGACACGTCTTCAATGACCATGTTCAATTATGGCAAGAGTGTCTTTCACCATAGAAGAGAGCTCCCCTTTAGTTGAAATACCGCCATGTGAACCTTCATGTTGGAGGTATATTCCTGAAGTGCAAAGCACATCGACATATTCTCCAACCATGCCTCAGAGGCTATGTCATCTGGAGCACCAAAGAACTCAGGAAACTTGACCTTCTCAAGTTCTTGTTGAATGCTACCAGTGCCGACCAGAGTGTGTGGTGCACCCTCAAAAGGTTCTGGCATCCTAGCCTCATCTCTATCCAAATGACTGATCAGTGCCTCAGACATCCTCTGAAAGGACCTCATCAGCCCAACCACATCACCCACAACTACCTTTTCTTTCCCGACAATTATTTTTTCTACCTAGGGGTTAGACCCCTCAAGTGTGGATGTGACTGGGGGCATCATGCCTCCTACCGTAGCACCCCATCATCTTCCTTTGCGACGTCCTCTAACCATGATTACCTGTATGAATACAAATAAATTTAATTAGGGACATCATAATCAATTATCTAATCAACAGAAGCCGTAGTGATCCCAGGTCGTGGGTCGAACCCGCTCTGATAAAATATGTAATGGCCCCATCATTATGACTACATGCGACTTAAAGAAAATGCATCCTTTTTTTAGCAGGAAGGAAACAACGACAATATTTAATCAACACAAATCAAGCAACAGACAACAATGACCCAACATACTAGCACATTATGCAACTGGACGAAACATGTGATAATAAAATAGAGAAATAAAAATGGCTACCCACATGACACAACCAAGAAAATGCCTACAAGCTAAAGGAAAACATCAACAATATCATCACAATGGCTTCGACGACCAGTAAATAGAAACCTCTACGATGAGAAAAGCCAATCACATTAAGGCGTTACATAACCAACTACCAACCTCAATTAAAATGAACAATATGCCCACATTGGGAAGCAAAAGACTCTAGCTAGGTTATCATTCTCATCTATCAATCAAGGCATGCAATGATCCCCTCATCAGGAATCATGCCATCAAAAGGAAATAGGCGTGACAGTAACCATGACACAACATAACATATCTAGACCTTTAAACCAGGAAAACTCCCTTGCGCTAGGAGACCAAATTATCCCTCAATAAATACACAAAGACTATACCCAAGCACCTGTTAGGCTCCAATCTACCCAAGTAAATTAGAGTGCAAATGATTGTCAATCTGGTGTTTGTAAGACTTAGAGGCACGTCCAAAGTATATGGATTTAGAGATAGTTTTTATCTTAATTGGAGATAAAC
>SNQJ01S0164173.1:0-12203 GCA_010110895.2 Picea sitchensis | reverse complement strand
TGGGGGGGGGGTTGTTTTAAAAATCTACCATTATCATCCCTAAGTTTAGACATAAAGAAACATAATTTAAAATCACTTCTATGCTATGCTTTTTTTCTTTTATGAGTATATATGTTTTTTTTTATATCTCTAAATATGCCTCCTCGGGAATGGCACCAAAATTTTAGGCTCCAATCTACCTAAGTAAATTAGAGTGCAAATGATTGTCAATCCGGTGTTTGTAAGACTTAGAGGCACGTCCAAAGTATATGGATTTAGAGATAGTTTTTATCTTAATTGGAGATAAACCAAAACCTATTCTAAGGCTGAATATGAAAGAGATGCTAAGCTTCTATTCAGAAGTCATCTTCATAGATCTCATAATAGTAATCAACACTTTTTTTTTCTAAAGAGTAAAAATAGTAAGCTTTCAAGAGATGTTCGAACTAGTTCTAAGACCTATCAAATGTTAGAAGAACAAAACTCTTATTCAAGAGATGAATTCATTGTCTTCTTTCATTCATTCATTAACAACTATCATCAAATCAAATCAAAGTACTGAAAGCATAAATAACTCAAAAAGCATTCAAAACTATGTTAATGCTTGAAGTCAAACTACACATTGAATTCTCATTCAAGAAATCATTCACAATATGAGTAAGACTTGAAAACATTAAGCATGTAACTGAGCTATGAAATTCATCTAAATACAGCAAGATAAAACTCATCTACACCAATATCTGATCTAAAACATGTACTTGAAAAAGAACACAAGGAAAGAGTGTACTAGTTTGGCAATGGGGGCCCTCCAATGCTTCACTGGTACACTTGAGTTGACTCAACTAAGAAAGAACTCTAGCAGAATTCAAATCATCATATCATAAGCATTCACAGGAACAAAACACAGAGATGATCTTCAAGAGTGCAAATTCTCAAGTTTCTTCATTCACATCAAGATTGTCTTACTAGTTTAAGTTTAAAAGTATTTATACAAGAGTCTCAAAACCAAAAATGCTAATAAGTCTCCTAAATATCATGATCAGATCCATAATATCCTAGGAGGGTCGAATGCCTCCTTCAGATCCACAATATATGGTCATATCCCACAAAAATCCAAAACTGTCCAAGATTTAAGGCTGAAACAGGGTATTTTCTGTTGAAGTGGCCATGTTTGACCAGCGTTGACTGGACATCTGGAAGGCTCAGATTTCGAATCTGATAGCTCATTATCCATCCTTGTACATCATGGAACATGACCCAAGTCTCAGATTTTTCCCAGGTGTCCTGCAAGTATACAAACCACGGAGCTTTTACGGGATTTAGTCAAATCCTGTAATTTCTGATAAATTTTCAATTTTAATGCTAAAATTTAGAAAACTCATTTCTTAAGCTAAAGAATGAAAAATATACCTTGCATAGGCTATTTCATGGAAAATATGGAATGAAATGAAGGCAAAATGGATGGATAAAGAGACAAAAGTATGGTTTATAGAGCAAAATGGAAGCATAAAAATGGACTCAACAACACCCAATCAACAAGTCAACAAGACGCAAGGTGACATCATTCAAATTTAATTTGCATAACTAATCGAAGGATTTCTTGTTTCCTACGAGGAAATCATATGTGGTGTAACAACTATGACCAACCACCATTTAAAATTCAACCTGAAGCATAAAACATATATTAACCCACTAACATAGGAACATATAACCAATTAATATCATATAGCTCAAGTGATTAATTAACGTAACCAATAACAATTTCTTATTCAATTTGTAACATCTTCATGTATGTGTTTACCCTTCCATTCAAAATTGTTTATTTAATCAATAAATCAATTACATTTTTAACCTTTCCAGGTCAATATTAAATAAGGAATAATCCCTTCCTTACCTTCTAGTTTTAAAATTCAGTCCTTTGAAACATTAAAGGAACGAATCATATTCAATGAATACATTATCATTTAATATTAATAAAAATGATCTAATATAACAGTTCTCCCTACCAACCTTGAAATTTAAACCATTACAACATCTACAACCCATAATATCTTTGCATATCGTGCAACTTACCTTATCCAATTGTACCATATATACATGTGATCTATCGACAAAGAATAAAAATAGTCATGTCTCAAACTTAATTAATGATAAAGGTCGCACTATCCTAAGCACCTATTTAAATGAATTTTCATTGAAAACTGTTAACATATATGGATACTACATTAGTTATGGAATCATTAAATTGAAATTAAGTCATAAGGGTAAAGTAAACAATCTAACTGTCCACAAGAATTCTTGTTCTACTTTATTACTAATAGAACGGATGCTTAAAATAAAGCGTTGCATAGTATCTTATCCTGGAAGTAGTGGCAGCATGGAGGCGCTGGTATGAAAGAATTAAGGGTCTAAAGACTATCCACCTATCTCTATAGATCAACTAAGTGTAAGCACAATCTTGTCGATTTATCTATCATGGTAAATCACTCTTTTAAATGCCAAAGATTTTCTAGTGAATTCGGGAAACAAAATTTGAGTTTAACTAATCAAAAGGAAACCACTAGGAAGTCCTGTACTTAATAGTAACTGGAATTGAATAGATAACTTAATGGAATAGACTATAGGCAAAAACGCATTAAATATTCGGCTATCTGGTAAATCCAGTAGCACCAAAATTAGTCTGAAATCACAGAACTAACAATTGTCTGAGTGAGAGAATAGAATTCGTTGTGTTATTGTTGTGCTATAGAAATGGATATTAATAAATATCTATGTAGTTTTCAAATTAAAATTTATATAGCATTATAATCTCGGTGTATTAAAAACTACAAGTCAAAGGAAACAAAATCTGTGTAGTAATAAATGAAATTCAAAAGCTAATTCAGATAGCTAACAAGACTGGAAGTTCCATGCTTGGATGCTCAGTGCACTGTAAAAAAGAAGCGTTAGCTAAGATTGAGGAGAAATCTTTATACAAAAAATTGTTTAAGAAAAATGCGTTATTGAGCTAATCGTTTAAAAAAAAGGTTATACAACAAATATTGAGGAGCCATGCGTTATACATCAAATCATTTAATAAAAAATGTTTAAGGATAAACCATTATACAATTATTGTTATACAACAATCGTTATACAACAATCGTTATACAACAACTCGTCATACAACAATCATTATACACCAATTGTTATACAACAAAGATTGAGGAGTGATAGGTTATACATCAAGTGTTAAGAAAAAAAAACGTTGCAAGACATGGAAGCTTTATTCGTTAAGAGTTCTAGCACAAAAATAAAAAGGATCCAAGATGCAAGGTTAAAAAAAAAAAACAAGGCACAGAGAAAAAGGATTGGTTCGCTGGGTAAAGAGAGGGGATAAACGCCTAGGAGAGAATTCCTTGCTAGGAAGAGAAATGATTCTACACTTATTATCCATGCACAGGAAAGAAGGGAATTTGAATCTAAATCATTAACACCAAAGTGAAAGACAGTCGATTTGACTCTTGGCCGACTTCTCAGGCACAAACCAATAACTTAAAGGATAAGGGAACAAAAGATAAAACACAAATCTTCATCTAGATCTTCTTCGTGGAGAACCAATAATAAATAAAGAAAAAATGCAATCAAGGAATAAAGAAAAAGCAGGCTGTAGATACAAAAGCGTGGGCAAGGTTTCGAGTCTGGGGCTTACTCTAGCCACTCTCCATTAGACAATAACTTATAAATAAAAGACATTGTGGATAGCGAGGTTTCTTACAGGATGAATCAAGCGACAAGGGGATTACATTTATAACATAATACAGTAAAATAAAAAAGCGTAAATTAAATATTATTACAAGTAACAACTTTAACAGGGGTACCTTCACAGATTATGATGAGGCAAAGATTTCCTCCCATGCATTATCTCCATCCAGATCGCGCTTGTCGACTGATGAGACCTCACCGATACCTCCAAGCCAACGCTAGGGGTACTCTTCTTCCCCCCGAGCCCCCCGAGCCAAAAAGGGGACACACATACAATACCAGAGAATTCTAACACCCATTTCGCCTCGCAAGGTCAAGCTACCACTTGTTACCCAAGCTGGGTATCACAACTCTCACAAAAGAAATTTCAATCAAGATTAAATTTCAGGAACGTAACGTTATGCAAGCCATATGTGATCCGTACTCCCCCTCTGCCATATCTTTTATATAGTTTCTTAGTCATTAGTTTTTCAAACCCTCATTAGATTCATTTTTCATTTATTTAATTAGGAAAAACATCCCTCGTACACATGTCACCCGATCCCCTAGTTCCACAAGAAAATCAACTTATTAATTAATTAAATATTCCTATTTCCCTCAACCACCTAAAAGAATTGCTAAAAATGCTCCTTGGTGTCCCAATATTCCCTTATAATTCTTAAATGACTTACGCCTTACTTAATTCCTAGTTGAGTTCATAAATACAAAGTTCCAAAGGCTAGATTCCTTACTAAGTTAGACATTCCCCTTTTCCCTTAAGTTTCCCCTTTTCTTTAACTTTCCCCTTTTCCTTAGGTTTCCCCCTTTTCTTTAAGTTTCCCTTTTTCTTAAAGTTTCCCCTTTTTATAACTAAGTTCAGAATTAGCAGGTTTAGACAAAAACAACCAAATACCCCTTTTATTAATTAAACCTTTATTAAAATTTCCATTTTAATTATTTATGCTTGAATTTTCTTTACCCCCTTCTTGTTAAATGTATAATTTTTTTTTTTTTCTTCCAAAGTTCTACTCAGACCTAGGTTTTCAATTCACTAGGCTTGGTGACAGTTCTTCAGGGAAAAATTAGTTATTAAACTTCACTTATCACATCATTTATTTAAGGCCGACTAGGTCCTCAGGAGGCATAGTTTTCTAGACACTAAGTTTATTCACTTACTAGTTAAATTCACCACGTTCCCTTCAGGATGCACTACTTGCTCCAAGGGTGCCACTTGTCTCTTTTAATTTTCTTTGCGTGACATGCCCTTCGAGATGCACTACGTGCTCCAAGGGTGCCACTCATCTCTTAACTGAATTTGGTAGATGTAAAACCCTTGGAGTCAATACTCCATCAAGTGATCTTGTGGGAGACTAAGGGCCTCTAAGGAATAAGGATCATTTCTTACTACATGCCCCTTAGAATCATCTTGAGCAACTATCAGAGTCTTCCCTCACGACATTGTGGGTTTTCTTGAACTAGGTAATCATTAACCTACAGTTAGAGACATGGAGGGAGTGCTAGGAGGTTGTGGCAGGGATTTTGGCACACCTCTTCCTCAATGTCCCTAGTTGTCATGCATGACCCCTTTACTCCACAAGTGAGTCTGGCCGGCAAGCTATCGTCAGCCTGCATCCATCAATGAATCATGTCAGTAACAAAAATCAACATCATAATATATAATCATACATACATATGTCACATCAACAACATTTAAACCCTAACAATCCAGTCCCTAACTCAATCCGGAGTCCAAGGGTTTTCATCGATGCCTTGGCATCCTCAACGTCTAGAGTGTGCACACTGAGGATAACCTAGTCATTATCACTTGTCGATGTAAATATAACAAAAAAATAACATAAAATCAAATCCACAATGTGTCATAATCATAATCAAAATAACCAATAGTACAATGACCCAGATCACTTGCATGCAAGTGTCCTCAAAGAATAACTCTGCTCAGTGCACATAAGAGAGAGATGTTACAAGGTTTCATTGATTATCGATCAAGCACTAGTGGAGAAACATTCTACCTGGAAGAGTGTTTAGTATTTTGGCAAAGCAAGAAACAATCATCAATATCTTTATCTACATCTGAGGTAGATTATACTGCAACAACATGATGTTGTACACAGGTTCTATGGATGAAACAAACTCTGACATATATACAGGTTGAGTATAATGATTCCATTCCAATCTATTGTGATAATATAAGAACCATCAGTATCTCAAAGAACTCGGTGATGCACTCCAACACAAATAACATTCCAATAACGTATCACTTTATACGGGAAAAAGTTGTAGAGAATAACATTAGAATTGAATATGTGGGAACAAAAGAACAAGTGGAAGACATCTATACAAATCCCCATGAGAATCCTTTGAGTATATTCGCTAGAGACTCAGAGTAATTTCTACTCCAAAATGAATGCTTATCTTTTATGTCTTAGATGTACACGAGGAAGCACCATAAAGAGGACATTTCAGGTTGGGAGATCATTTTTAGGAAGATTTGAGTCAGGGGGAGTATCCCCAAGGATAGTTCAATTAGGGGCAGCAGCCCCAGATGGAAAGATACCTTAGCCTTTCATGATAAATGGGGAGAGATTTATCATATCCAAATAACAGAGGCATGGTTACTAGGGGTAGATATGGTCACAGGGGAAGCATGACTGATATGACTTATGTATTGCATCAGAGTGTTTTAATCAATTCCAAAGCGGTATATTGTTGATTATTTGGGTTGGTTGTCATTCATGTCAACCCTTGAAGAAAGTCTAGTAGCAAATTCTGGTAGCACAAAGGTTTGGGTAATGGACACAAGTTTGTTTGATGTATATCGGTATGAGTTTTGATATATTTGAAGGTAATACTATTCTAGATGGATGGTACATGTCA
This sequence comes from Picea sitchensis, assembly GCA_010110895.2. Taxonomy (NCBI): domain Eukaryota; kingdom Viridiplantae; phylum Streptophyta; class Pinopsida; order Pinales; family Pinaceae; genus Picea; species Picea sitchensis. The sequence goes on along the minus strand of SNQJ01S0164173.1, from coordinate 5,609 downwards.
TGCCATTTCTGGTGGTATGTGGAACGTCACATAACTCCTCACAGTTGGTGATTTATGTCCATGTGAATTTGGAGCACCCTCATGAGTCATCTAGAACCCCCAAAAGGTCAAAGTAGTCAAAGTGGTTGCAAAGAAGAAATTATTTAAATAATAAAGTGAAGTGATGAGTTTACTATAAGTCAAAGTGGATACAAAATAAATTATTGAAATAATAAAGTTAATGGAGAAATTACTAAGTGGAAAAGTGGTCAGAAGTGGGTTAGTCCTAAAATAAGGAAAGTGGATTAAGATGGTTAGAAGGTAACCCCATTGAGGAAGCTACATAAAAGTATAAGATACTATTTAAATAATAAAGTGAAGTGATGAGTGTACTCTAAGTCAAAGTGGATACAAAATAAATTATTTAAATAATAAAGTTAATGGAGAAATTACTAAGTGGACAAGTTGTTAGAAGTGGGTTAGCCCTAAAATAAGGAAAGTGGTTTAATATGGTTAGAAGGTAACCCCTTGAGGAAGCTACATAAAAGTATAAATAAGAGAAAAATGTATCTCATTTTAATCACACTTGAGCATATTGAATAAATACAAGTGACTTAGGTAACCAAATGATATCTAAGGATAATTTCAGAGGGAAGGTGAAGTAAAGAAGGTCAAAATTCAAGGTAGGATAAATTCTTTTGATGATGCTTTCTAAGGTATGTTATTTACATGTCATATCACCATTTTCACAATAAATGTTTTTCTAGAATGATTCAGACCATGAAATATGGATTCCATTGAGAAAACATTTCCAAGTAGCTGTGATAAAAATTTCATCTTGCGGGTCATTGTATTTTTGGAGCTACAGTCCGTGGAAAATAGGGTTTGTGGCTAGTCCTGAAACAAGTCTAAAATAGGTGTTTCAGGTAGAAAGGTCATAACTTCTTCATAAAAAAAAAATTAAGTATGACCAAATGTATTGATTAGAAAAAAGTTTGTATTACTTTTTGTACCATTTTCAAATCTATACAACAAATATTCCGTGTGGGTCATTCTCTACAAGTTCGATCTCTAGAATAAGCTAGAATTCAACAAGGTATGCCATTTTTTCCATAACTCCTTTTTTGAGAGGTTCCAAGTAGTGAAATATGGAGGAATTTCATAAAAGACACTGAATAACATTGTGTACCATTTTCAGATCGTTATTCATTACAAGTACATAGTTATGATTATTACATGTTAGGGTTGTTGACTAATTGAAAATTAATCATGTGAGACTAAAGTAAAGTTTGATGAAAATTATAGTCTCTTGTTGTTAAAGCTAAGAAAGGTTTGTAGGTATGTGATGATATACACTAGGTATGTTACATAGTTACAAATTATATTTGGATGATGAACTTGATGAGGGATTTTGGTTGAGGTACATGTTTGGTACATGGTTGAGACAAGTAGGTGATGAGTTGTCACATACATGATGTGTATAGTTGATCATGTTGGTACATATTGATGAGTCATATTTGATGAGTAGTTGATGCATGATTGGTACATGGTTGGAGGCACTTGTTAGTAGTATTGTTGACACATGCTTTATGGATGGTGTAGCATACTTGTCTTGGTATATTATTAGAAGAACATATTGATCTTGGTGATGATTATGAGTTGTTGTGTTATGATTGGTTGATGGACATATTGGTGATGTTGTGCATATGGTTGAGTGTTATCTTGGTGATTGATCTTGGTTAGTAGATCTGATTTGGTTGATAAGATTGATGAGATAGGTTGATGTGATAAGTTGTTTGGACAGGTTATTGTGACAGGTTATTTGTATAGGTTTGGTGCATGGTTGATGCATTTGTATATGATACAGATTGAGGTACAAGTTGATGTATGGTACATGTTGGCATAGGTTATTTTTACAGGTTGTTACAGGTATTTTTGTGCAGGTTGATTGGTACAGGTTTACAGCAGTATATCTCACAGTGATAGTATGACAATGGTTCCATCATTCTAATTCTACGATAGGGAGGTTGGAAGAGGAAAGGACATGTGGTTGTAGCCAGAGAACATAGGGGGTTGTAGTCACCTTCTGGTTATATCCAAAGAATTTGGGATTTAGAGCTTCCCTCGGGTTGTAGCTCGAGAAACTAGGGGGTCGGAGCCTCCTTCCAGTTGCAGTTGGAAAACAAAGGAAGTTGGTGTTTCCAATGAATGTAATTCTTAAAGACATATAAGAAAAAACGTTTTGTGGTTTTCTCCCACTTTGGGTTTCCATGTAAAAACACTGGTGTACTGTGTATGTGCATGATTTCTCATTTGTTCATTGTTTATTTACTCTGCAACTATTGGATGATAATGCTACACTAATATAACACTTGCATTTTGTGGTTAAAAAGGATTAAATTTCTCTATTACTGATTCAGCCCCCCCTCTCAGTAATCGAACAACTCCTTTCATTTTTTTGGCTTCTTTGGTGCTTCTTTTATAAATTATTCAAGATATGTATATGATGTTGTCCATGACTCTCATCCTCATAGAGGACATGGAATTAAATTTGTTGATCAAGGATGATCAAATTTACTGCTAGATAAATTAGATCCACTATATGACATTGAAAGAGTATGCCCATCAAATACATCCCAAGCATATTTGATTTCTTGGTCTGATGATAAAAATGTTAAGGTTTAACATGCATCGAGAAATGAACTGGTTTAGACAAGATTAAATGTGATTTTTATAAGGATGTGCTCAAATGAAAAATCCATCACTAAGATTTCCAATATTATGAGGAGATAAAATCATGAAGCAGGTACTTCATCAAGGGAATGGAAAATAAGAAAACATTAACACTCAACCATTGAACAAACCCATATATTAGAAGGAGGAACAAAGTAGGACGTAATATCAACATCTTGATTGATGTTGTTGGGATTCCCTAGAGACCCATGAACTCACTACAATTTCGTCAAATTTTATGGACTTGTCAAAGGCTCTATCTGCATAAGCACATGTGTACACACAGGCATGGGGGAGATGTTGTCTCATGGTTTTGACACATTTTACACTATTAGCATTCCTCTTGACTATCCTTACCTCATCCATATACCTAGTTATTACCCCTATTGCAATACATTTTGATTCTTTTGAAGTCAAATTACTTCAACACGATTTAATAGGTTAATGTTGTGAATTTTTATTGATTTCCTATGTCCTTTATAGATTAGATTGAATTTCTAGAAAATATATTACTAATGATAATTTTCTTAGTTTTGTTTTTGTACCACTAGTTCACTTCCAATAACTGAAATAATTCATGTGCAAACTTTCACATCTCCAGCCATAATTCAGACACCTGGTTTTTGTTAATAGGACCCTCGAGATGGTTTCTTGTTCATTAGATCACAAGCAGTTCCAACATGAAATTCTTAAGTTATGGTCAAGGATTTTCATTAAAATATGTGCTAAATTAAAAGTAGTTAACTTCTAGTGTGATTTCTGTGGTGATGAAGATGCATCTTGAAATTATGGAACATGAGTTTTGAGCGGGACATGAAAATATGAGTAAAACGTGAATAGATTTATCATAAAGAAAATGATGGAGAAGATAAGGTTGATTCTCTAATATGGGTTTGCCCAGATTTGTTTTTGCAACCTGTTTTCGCAAATTGCTTAAAAATCATATTTCATTTGATTTTTTGTTATGGGATTGGGGGATTGAATCTTATCCTTCCCGTAGAATTTTATGAGTAAATATGTAACCAAGAGGAAGGATAGGGGCACTGTAATGAGAGAGATATTGTTATGTTATGTTGAATGAGTGTTCCAACATTTGTATCAACACTTGGAGCAATGTTGTAATGGGATATGTACTTGTCAATACCAAATGGAATTTTTGATATACAATATTCTCAGTAATCTTGTGACTATAATTAAATATTTCACTGGCGATATTGGTAAGGGCCCACCAATATGGAATACACAACTAGTTTGTATGTTATTTCGTTATCTTCATTTACAATTTTTTTTTGGTTATACACTATTTTGATTTGATTATTCTTTGTATCATTATTTCAATTTGATTTATATCATTGTATCAGCCATAGGCCTGCAATTTGTCTCATATTTAGGCATCCTAATATTTTATTTATTTCTCATTTAGTTTGACATTTCATATTTCACCTTTATTTTATGTTAATGCAAATTAATGGACCTTGGTTTGCCACATTTATCATAATATTCTAAGAATTGAATCAATCACTCCTATACAAATAGGAACACTTAAGATGAAGGAGTGTAGTTCAAGCCTTTGTGAAAAAATATCTCAAGAGGACTGGTAATTGGTTTTATATTATCTTTAACACTTTTCTTTGACTTAATGAATATGTTGAGATGAATGAAAAGATCTTGTTTGAGTCATGTTTACGGAGAGATAACATATCTTGATGTAATATGTAGCCCCACCATAAAGACTTGTTATAATTAATATATAAATTCAGAATGCAATTGTAAGGATTCACCATTAGTTCTTTGTGTTTACCTTAGATTATAAATTTTCTTTCTCGCTACTAATTTCAGGGTTAATTCAATAGGATCTTTCAATATTTTAACTGTAACATACCGCTCTGGCGCACTAAGCGAACTTATTCTTTGAGGACACTTGCTCGCAAGTGATCCGGATTATTATGATATTAAAACATTTGACTTTGATCATGATGAGTTATGGTAGATGACATGATGTTTTACTGCATTGACATAGACAGGTGCTATTGACTCGGTTTTACTAAGTGTGCAGGGTTTTGGACCTTGAGGATGCAGAGGCATCAACAGAACCCCTTGGACTCCAGATCAAGTCAGGGAGTGTTCTATGGGGGTTTGATTGTTTTACTATGATATTAGTACATTTGATTAGATGATATGATGTGGATATGTTCTGACATGATTTGTTGATGATGCAGGCTGACGAAAGCTTGCTGACCAGACTCACATATGGAGTAAAGGGGCCACACATGACTACCAGAGAGGTTGAGGGAGAGGTGTGGACAACAGCCTTGCCACAACCTACTAGCACTCCCGTCGTGGCTCGAACTGTAGGTTAATGATTACCTAGTTCGAGAGGACCCATGATGTCGTGAGGGCAAACTGCGATAGTTGCTCGCGATGATTCTAAGGGTTGCACAATAAGGTGAGGGCCTTATTCCTTAGAAGCCCTTAGTATCCCACAAGTTCACCTGGTGGAGTGTTGACTCCAGGGGTTATTGATGTCTATCAATTAGTCAAGAGGCGAGTGGCACCCTTGGAGCATGTGGTGCATCCTAAAGGGCACGTCGCGCAAAAGAAACAAAAGAGGCAAGTGGCACCCTTGGAGCACGTAGTGCGTCCTGAAGGGCACGTCGCATTGATGATGTTAAAGGAACGAACCTATATGGCCATAAGATTAATATCTCATTAAGAAATTTTAAAACAACTTCCCTAATTAAAATGTCGCCTAGTTTAGAATCCAAGTCCTAAGTCTAAAACTTCACTAGGGGTAAAATTTTGTCTACCGTTAAGAAATTATCTCTATAAAAATAAAATAATAAAGTTTAAAATAAAAACCACTTAAGTAATAATTGTGGACTTCATAAATTTTTGGG
>SNQJ01S0164171.1:0-21241 GCA_010110895.2 Picea sitchensis | reverse complement strand
TTATCAATTCAGAATCACCTCTTACCATTATACGTTTAGCACCAACTTTTTTCAAAATCTTCAGACCGAGCATCAAAGCTTCATACTCAGCAATATTGTTAGTACACTAGAAATTTAATTTGTAAGAATGGTTTTCTGAATACCTGTTTCTGTGATTATGCAACCAGACTCCTGCTCCTTCTCCTTCTTTGCTCACAGTGCCATCAAAATCCATACTCTAGAAATCAGCGGGTAATTCTTCAGTTATCACGTTCTTCATCCTTTCTACCTCAACGATTTCTGGGGCTTCATCTTGATCAGATGTGTCTTCCATCAGACGAGTATCTTTCTCTTCCATGTCGCCATCATTGTACAAGATGAACAAATCCAAATCGGAATGTGCAGAATAAAGGGGATAGTTGTGCGGATTTTCTTGGCTGCTAACCATGTACTTCATCAATGTTTCTCTGTACAACCTCCTCTGTTGCCCAAACACTGGGATAGTGGCATAAGACATATCCAGCTGCAGGGTTCATTTCAACAGCCCCAAGACTAGGATAGAAACATTCCATACTTGGAATGTCTGCGACCACCATCCATTACCATGCTCTTCGCGGAATGCGAAACAAGGTGATGCATAGATCCTTGATCAAACCAACACATTTAACTTTTCTTTGAGTCGAATGAGTGTAGATCCTTGTATGGTATGGTGACCTCGAGTTCCAGTTTTTCCATCACTGCTTTAAGCATCAGATTGTGGGGCTTAGAAGATGGCATAGCGTTAATACAAGATAAGTCACCGTGTATGTTTAGGTGATGTAAAGAACAACCTCACCGGTATCATCTCGACCATGTACTTCAGGTTTGAAAAGAAGTTTGGGATGATCATCGGTAAGGTTCCGCGGTGTCACGAATGATTCTTGATCCAATGGTTAGACCTTTGTGCCTATGTGGGATTCAACTAAAGATTGATTAACTTTGATACACGTGAACAATACCCGTCTTTGTTCATCAATTTTGTAAGTGGGATGGGGATTTTTATTTTCAATTCCCCTCAAAGACTAAAAGGTGTAGGATCTCTTCTTTGGCACCGGCATCTCTTGTTTGTCCACCATGTTCTTTGGCTCCCGGAAATTTTCGATTGGATTAATAGGTGAAGCATCAGGTTGTGATGGTATTTTTAGAATGGTGATGTTTTTCTTAATGGGAGCATCGGCATTAATCTTCTCCGGAATCTTCGGTACTTTTTTTCGGGGAATATTCTCGGTGAGTACTTTCAAGGTCTTTTTTATTTGAATACCTTCTTGGTTTCAGGTACGTTTCTTTGGAGAACTCCTTTCTTTCTTCTTACTACATATTGTTACTGCGGTGTACCTCGAATAGAATTTCAAAGGACTGTTGTTCTGCATCTTCGGCTCCTTCACTTACCTTTGTTTGATTGGTAGAGAAGAGTTCCTACTCTTCTTGGGTGAGAAAATAGCCTAGATTGTTGTGAATGCCCATGAAGTTGATGTGGTGTCCTCCAATTCCTCAATCACTCCATCCCCTTCATCAACATAGTTTTCTATAGAGGAGGTCTGATCTGCTAATATGGACCCCTCTGCTCTCTTTAATCCCTAGGATCTATCTGTCTGATTTGAGGAGGGTTTCTCCCTAAGTTTGGATTCCGAGCCTGAGGAGCTGGTGGGTTTTCTCTTGGAGGATTTATTTCTGACACATTAAGTCTTTCCATCATTATTTCAACTGCTATGGCCAAAGAATCTAATCTGGAATCATTGTTCGACATGGAAGGTTCTTCTTTGCTCGTGACTCTCCTCTCTGACCTATGACATGCCCTTTTTGCCAATAAATTGGCCTCCACACTTATAGAACTTTTTTGCATGTCTGCTAAGGTGGTGGAATTTCTTTCTTAATTGGTATGACATATCGACATCAAAACCATCGGGGAATTTAATCAATGCCAAACCATGGGGAGGTTTGATTCGGCTAAGTGGGTGTATAGATTATTGAAATGGGTGCTGATAATCTTGTACCGTCTCACCTTGATTTCTTCTTATGGTCTCGTATTCTGACAATATATGGAGAGGATTTGCTTTACCTCCATTTGTCAAAGAAAACGTCCTTTGGAATCACGACAAGTTGGTGAGGTGGCGAGTAAAGCTTTGAACCATTTCTTGGCGTCACCTGTCGGACTTTAGTGACGGTCGCATTTGGACGTCATCCTCGTCAACTTCTTGCAGGTAAAAATAGCCATTCATTTTGTCAACATGTTGGGCGTTTAAAGATTAAGTTACATCGAGCTGTGGAAGTCTTGTCGATAGTCTTGGGGCATGGCATCGCGTATGACTAACGCAAAAGAACATATCGGTTTGCCATGATGGTGGAGGAGATTGGGACAACAACACAATGATTGACAGTGCTTGACGAAGGCGAGGATGGAGAATTTGGATAGATGCTTGATGGAGTGAATTGTGGTTTGAGTAGGTGACGAACTTTGGGGGTTCGAGGTTGCAACAGGTTATATCAAAGACGATTCCAGTCACAAAACCTTCGGACCGTGTTCTAGCTAGGGTTTGCTGTGGAAAATTATCGAGGTCAGGGTTCTGAGAGATAGCTGGTTTTCCTAAGACGGTGGAAGGAGATATGACTCCAGAATAAGTAAGCTAGGTCTTTTTACTTTGAGCAAGCATTGGGGGTTATCTATTGTAATATTACTATCGCGGGTTCTGGTTTTGGATGAGGTCGAGTATGAACTTTCTTGGAAACCAGAATAACTTTTGGTTTTATATATATATATTTTTAATTTCGTTAGAAAATAATATGTACAAAGTTTGATCAACCTCTAAACATTACTTTCTTTCTCAAATCAAGCGTTCTTTTGGGGAAAAGCGTGAAATTAGCAATTTTGGATTCTTCCCGATTATGGTGCCATTATGTTAGCACTCTGTAAATTTTCTAGAGGTTGAAAAGAGGAAACCACAAAGTTAACTTTATCCAACCACTTTTAAGTTGGGATCTAGCCCTTCCGACTTCAGAGAGGAGGGATCTCTATATATGATTTAACTTTGTTTTTAACTTTAGATATTAGACTAGTTAAAATATAAATAGGTAGGTTTTGTTGTAGAAGTGTTTTTAAATTGGTTGATATAGTCTACACACATCCATTGGGCTATGGGTTTGTGTCTAATTAAATGTAAGAAACAACCAAAAACGCCAAAGAATACCTTCACAGGGAGAGATAATATACTCACTAGGTCTTTAATAGCTTAAATGATGAACAAAAGAAAGATGAGAAAATAGAATTCAACTATAGGCGGTTAGAATTTCTTAATTGAAAACATGAGAAGATAAACATTAAAATCTTTAAAATCGGAATGAGGGTATCCAATATAAATCTTGCAACATACGTTGCCTCTTAAAGATTAATTTTAGAAACAATATGATCACAAAGCGAGAATAACATTCCAACTTAGAGAATAAACATCACCGGTGAATACATGAGAATCTGTAAAAGTGCCTCTTTTTATTAATGACAGCGGTCTCTTCAAAAGAAATGATATATTTTATTAAATGATAGGGTGTAAAGATCAACAAACCCCAATACATATAAAGGTGAAGTGTATTATTTATAATTCAAATTACAAGCGTTCCTTTCATAGCATTGGGACGTGCTCATTCTATTTTTAGCTTAACTAATTTAATAATTAAAGCGATTGATGACTTGATGTAGTACGCGAATTCTGGGTGAATAGTTGATGAAACCCTCTGCGACCTCATATGACTAGATGGGTGACTGGACACGGACAACTCATCTATGGTCGAGGAATATGTGAGTTCCTCCCATCGATATGACTAGACGCGATTGACTTTGAGCAATCTCGATTACACTTAAGTCCATTTCCGTATACTTGGAGGAGATATGTGGGTTTGTGAGGAATATGTATCGAATCTAGTGTTGGATACTAATGTCCAACTGAAGGCATCCAGGAATGATTTTTCGGTGATACTCCCTTGTATGCCATCAAATTTTGAATTGTCCTTGGACACCGGACAATCTCCACTTTTATGTCACAGGGGTGTCATCGGAGTTTATCATTAATAACCGGGCGAGGGAGACCTTTCTTACGGAGGTACTCAATCTTCTTGAAAATTTTTGGCCCCCTAGGTCCATGAATTACGAACCTTTTCTTGATTGAAGTATTAATCTCTCTTGGTCAAAACTCTTTTGACATCGAGGATGGTCTTTGTTCTGTCCTTTATCTTCAACTCTTCTAGCTCTCTCTGGTCTTAGAATTGAAGAATTTGATGATATCATTTTCCTGAGTTGGTCTATCTTCCAATTCTACTCGATCTTCTCAATGGCCTGTTTTCTCCCCTTTGGACCAACTCATTCTTTTCAAACATAATTTGAATCATGGGCGAGATCTCATTTATGGACTTTGTGATTAATACATCCATACATTCTCTTTGACCTCGACCAAAGTATTCCCTGCCAGCATTTTTCTTTGGGCTGTGGTTCCTTCTAAGCTGCTAGTTACCTTCTTTTCTTTGGAAGTTAGTGCGGAAGAGAAGTTTTGGTTCACGGAGGTTCTCAACTTCCTTCTTAAGCTTCTTTGATTTCCTATCTCTTGCGGGTTCATCTTTTCCATGGATTTGGCGGGGTCGGTTGTCCCTTCTACGATGTCCTTTGGAGTTGAGATGGGATTGTTGTCAGCATTCTTTGTGATTTCTCCCTGAGATAGGAATGGCACTCGGTGTAATGACCTCCGATGGCTTCATCTTCTCCTTCTCTTTTAGTAATCTCTCCATCTGACCCCGCATCTCTTTGGTTTGGGCATTGTTCCATGAAGCTGAGCATTTTAAGATCCCTTTCACCTTCCTTCTACGCTATCTCCTTCACTGTGAGTCCTCACATTGGGTGGGAGTTCGATTGTTTTCCACCAAGAGGTGATGTTTGCACTCTTCTTATTGATCATCTCCTCTGCATATTTGATGTTGGAGGGGTCATACCCAATCTTGAGAACCAACTCTTCAAAGTTTTGATTCTTTTGTCTTTTGTGAAGGATGATATCTTCTCCGACTTGAGTTGTGTATGAGCATTGTTCAATGATACACAATTTTATAGCGGTGAAGCATGTGCCAATGTATGGAACACCATCTCCCCTATTTGTTTGTCTTGAGATCATCGATGTTGGGTGCATGTCCTTTAATGGAATTGAGGTGGCCTCTTGTAGTCTATGATAGCAGGGTTTGGTGCACATTGCAGGAGGAAGGCCATGTGCATCATACCCTTCTTTGTCAAATGTGAATGGTAGCCTATCTTTTAGCAGTGGACGGCCCCTTCAGCTGGCGTGAATGCACTAGTAAGTGCATTTCTTTTCTTTATTTCATTATTTCTCAAAAATACTCCAACTTGGGCCAGTTTTACTTGAATGGAGTGTCCAGTGGGGAGTTAGTGGATTTCTTTGGTACTGATGGGGTGATGCCCTGAAATAAGCTTGATCCGAAAGGTGGAATGACATATTTGACCAACATGTAGTGGCGGGATTTCTGTCACCCTACATGGGAATGGGAACTATGGTTGTCTTGGGCCTCTTAGTATGTAATTGGAACTCTTCAGATGATACTTCAAGTGGTGGAGATGACTCTTGTCGGGTCCTTTTTTCCTTAGTGACCTGAGGAGTGTTCATTGGTGGCACAATGGTCAGGGGAACATGATGTTCCACTTCGATCAAGGTGTAAAGCACCCACACTGTCTGATTGACAAATTTTTCAATCTCGGGCTTGGACTCATGAGCGTAAGAGGCATTTTTGTTTTCATCATTTACAGAGATGATCCCATGGGTTATAGATTGAAACTTAAGAAAGAATTCATCTCTCTCAGCATCCGATATGCTTCTTCTCCGGTGCCACGACTATTGCAAATGAAAGAGCCAATATACCCTTTGATCCACAATTGTTTCCCTTAAGAAGAAGCAAAATGAATATCATCAGAATTCATGATCTTTATTATATATTCTATTCCTGAAATATTCTTACCGGCCTGTTGGGCAACATGGAGTGCCAACTACATGAATATTCGATCGAGTGGTTTGACACAAATGCTGGAGTAAATTCGGGTGCTAGTATCGAGAAGATACCTAATTCTCTGGAATTCTTCGTTTATTCGAAATTTCCAGTGCGCTCAACATATATACGGGTTGGTAGAACAAATCGATGAATGGTTTGAAGCTATATTCTGTGGAATTATGTTTCAACAAGAGGTCCATGCTTTGTGTGGATAGAGGCCTCCATCGTGTCCATTTACGCATGGAAAAACTAAACTTATCTTCTTATTAGAAGAAGAAACAAACATGTAGGCCAGTAAAGACAAATATCTAAACATGCCTTCCGTACCAAAATTCACGAACTTCTCATGAATATTGTTTAAGAAGGTGTTGTAATCAAAGCTGTGTGGTTTTAAATTCGATTGGAGAATATGGATAGAAAAAGAATCAGAATGGGCTCATCTGCCCAGGTGGAATAGTACCTAATAGATTACAAAAGGAGGAAATGACTTGGTTTCACTGGTGGAGAACATGGATGATGATGGGTAAGAGGTTGTGGAAGGAAGTGGAGTGGAGGTGGGAAGAAAAAGCTCAAATGTTGGAGCTCTGAGAGCTTATCATCTTCTGCATATAGCTCGATGGGATCTCTAGGTTGAAAGGTCTGGGGGTTCAAACCACGAAATTGCATCAGCGGTCCTATGTCTTTTAGAATTGATGAGGAGCAGTGTCTCGGATGAGTATATGGTATGCATTGGGAATATAGTGAGCTTGTATTTAGGGTGCAAACTTCGGAGAAAATGATAGTTGGAAGCTGAACAGGGTAAATTGGACTCCTAGAGTCCAATTTCATCGCTCTAGTCTAGGAAAACCTCCCAGAGCCACAACTGAGTCACGAAAAATTGAAATTACTCTTGGTATCAGCAATCAGTCTGTCTTTGTTGATAATGTGATTTTTTCTAGGTCGACAGGAAGTGGGAGAAAATGATTCTCCTCTCCTTCTTGTCTTGTCTTTGGCACCATCTCTAGCGGTACACGCAAATAACACGAAGTTGAGTGGGGTCGAATGATTGTGGATGAAGGTGACAGGATGTAATGGAGGGGTTGGCTATGAGTTTTTCTGGTGCGTCGAGTGAACAACGAAAATGGGGAGAACGGTAATTTTATTTAAAAGTGGGGTCGGTTGAGCGCGAGAGACATGTCAGCAGGATAACAAGTATGTTATCATGTAATAAATGGACAAAGACCACTTGGGGGTGAGTTGGCAGGTGATGGTGGCCAAGACATACGGATGGGTGACGTGGCCACTAGGGATTGGAGGTGAAAGTCATAATAAGGGGTTGTTCATGAGTGGAAGGTGTTGTGGCGCTGACAACGTGGACTGAAAACAGTTATGGGATGGAACATAACTCAGGAACAAGTGGAACAAGTGGAACAAGTGGGAGATGAGGTCCATGAGTGGCTGTCCCAGATAGCATATGGTGATGGGACATCGGGACCAACAGGCTGACGCCACATATGACAAGTGGCCCGCCGGAGGGAGATAAAAATGCTTCCGCCCCCCCTCGTTTAAAAGCAGATCATCGGGGGGGTCAGAAATCCAATTAGAGCCGTTGATCTACATGCCCTCTTTCACAGCCCATAGATCTTAGCGCGCCGTTTATCATTCATTCCGGACCCCCCTTACGTTAAAAGCGAGAATGGGCCGGGGGTCCAGGGGAATCATCGAACCGTGGATTTCGCACCCGTTCTGGTAGATCGAATCTGTGCAAATCTGTCACCGATTTGGACCCAACAGTTAAAGAATAATGGATTTGAAGTCAGAATCTTTATTGCATAGTAGATCTAAGCATATAATCTAGATCGTCAAATGCGATTGAGCATAGAAATTTGCCGGTGCAAAGAAACACACCTGCTTGGGAAAACTTGGGATAAAATGTTTTTTATGGGTTTTTTCCCAAACTTTGAAATGACACCACCAAGGGACTTTGATCAAGCAACCTTTTAAGCATTTGAGACCTTGGTGCAACATTTTCATCAAGATGGCTTTATTGGATTGAAGAAATGAAGCAACTAACCTACATGCTAACCTATCTTCCTATGGCAATTAACCTAGATTAAAGCTGTTGGGTTAAAATTACTCTACCAGGGCCTATCGCGACCGAGTTAGGCAGTCTGTCCAGTTACATTATTCACTAATCCTACCTAGACACTTTGGCTAAGATTAAGCTGTTTGTAAATATTTCATACCCTATCAACATCAAATTCAAAGAACTTGGCCATGCTTGAAGGTGTAATGAAGTTACTATTATTGCGTGGGGCTTTTATTTCAATTCTTTATGTGGCTCTTTTTTCTTTTCTTTCTTTTTCTTTTCTTTTTCTTTTCTTTCCTTTTTTCAAATTATTTGAGAATCAAAAATCATTTGTCAACAAAATACTAGAGCGGATAATATCCAAGTCAGGAGTTGATTCCCATAATTTATGGGGTGATACTTGATGACTCCACACGGGGATGGTACTTTCTTTTTGAAGTGCCAAGAATCATGTTTCACGATAGTCACGAAGAAAATTTCTTCCTAGTAGCCTTTCTTGGTTTTATTCTTAAAACTTGGAAAACAATGGTCAGACCTTCTCTTGAACTTCAACCAATTGATGATGTTCTTCACTCAGAAATGCAAGTAAAAATGAAAATTAAAATGGTATGTACAATGGAAGTGAGCACTCAAATCTTCTTGAGGTGGTACATAATGTTTCAGCATCCTGTCGTTCACTGGTGCTCCTGGAAGATCTGACCATCGACATTGTTTAGCAAAGCATTGTTTCCTTGAAAGCTTGGATCATGTATGGCTCTGTCCATAGATTATCTAATTTTCCACATGTTTTCCTTGTCCTCATTCCCGACATCCCATCTCAATACCAAATCTCCTATCTCGAAATCATCTTCCTTGGTTCGTTTGTGAAATATTTTCTTGATATTTTCTTGGGCGGGCGAGTTTGTTGAAAGCGTCTTCCCTAGTCTGCTGCAAATGAATCAATCGGTTGATCCCCTTCTCTATGGTCATTTGTCTGACTTGGCCCTCTGGAAACAAATTCTGGCGGGGACTCCTAAAGGGGGTGGAAATCTGCCTGCAGTACCATAGACCAACTAGTACGGTGACATACCAATTGACCTTTTGGTGGTCAACTTTTGTCGACCCATAAAGCAAACACCAACTTATTGTGCCATGATTTCTTGTTTTCTGCAATGTTTTCTTGATGATATTTACCAAAGTTTGTTTGAAGATTCCTCCAACCCATTCCCCCGAGGGTAATAGGAAGTAGAGTGTAATAAAGTAATTTGATACTTTCTGCAAAACTCCACCATCTTATTTTATTTGAATGTTGTTGCATTGTCAGTTATAATCTTTCTAGGACAACCAAAATGAGACAAAATATTATTTTCAAAATTTAATAACAGTCGATGGCTTCCCACCTTAATGCTTGCCTCGATCTATTTGGTAAAATAATGGGTGTGATGAAATCCAATGTGTTGGCACGAAGAAGAAGGTGGGTGTATTTATCAATGAAATTGAGCCCCATTGAGTGAAAGGGCCTCAAGCGGGAATTGGTTTAATTAGAGGAAGGAGATTCCTTTTGCCTTCAAAAAGTTGACATTGGTGATATGTTGTTACCTTCTAATGCACATCATTGAATAGGGTGGGCCAGTAAAATCCGGTTCTGAGTATTTTGTTGGCTGTATCTTTCCAGCTCATATGGCCACCACATTCTCGTGCATGAAATTCTTGTAACAGTTTGTCAGCTTCATCTTTGAGTGAGCAATTTAAAAGAATACCTGCTGGGTCTTTCCAATAAAAATTTCCTTCTAGAATACAATTTTAAAACTTTTCAACTTCAAAATCTAGCTTTAGTCTTAGTCAAACCGGGCGAGCTTGTGAATTTTGTAAAGCGAATATAAGGTCTGCATACCATGGAAGTTGAGAAATACCTGTCAAGTTTGGGTATGCATATCTCTACGTTCATCACGCCACATCTAGAAAATTAATGTCAAGGTATGGAAGGTAGATTTAGCCATTAATTTAGCAAGGCTTTGACCTTTGATTAGTTTCATGGGATTAATTTCTATATTGTATTCTAAAATGACATCAATCCATTTCCCCTTCTTCCATCGAGGTTGTCCCTAAGTCAGAGTAATGTACATTGTTGAGAACATATGCTATGGTGTGTGAATGAAGAATGTAGACCCTAAAGATGCTTTATGTCTTTTACCAAAGGAAAAGCTTGCTTCTCCAACGATCTTGTAATTCAGAGTAACATCTCTTAATTCTTTGCTAAATAAATCTATGGGTTGTTCATACCCTTAGTTGTTCTTTTGCAATAACACTACTACTATGGTATGTTCGGATCTGCGAAGAAAGAGATAGAAATCTTTAGTAAAATGGGACTGATCAAAGCGGGGCTTTTTAGTGAGTGCTTGTTTTTACTTGTTTGAAAGAGCTAATGCGGACTCGAGTCCCATTTAATTTTACCTCTTTTTTAAGCATGTTTTGGCAATGTTTAGGAGTTGATGATTGAATGAATCTTAGGTAGAAAGTTAATTCTTTCCAGATAAGCAGTTCTTGAGGGTTTCTTAGGTGTTCTAATTTTTTGTATGGCCTCGATTCTATTGGGGTCTATTTTGATTCCATCTTTGGAGATGATGTGTCCCAACAGTTTTTCTTCTTCTAACCCGAAAAGGATCTTCTTGGGATTTAAAGAAATCCTAAACCTTCTACATTTCGAGAAAAATTGTCGAGGTGCAGCGGGTGTTCATCATCATTATTGGGAAAACAGTCACATGCGTCTAAATAGCTTGATGATAAACTTACCCTAGTCTTCCTGAGGTATTATCCATTGCCCTCACGGAATGTGGCTCTAGCGTTTATCGGACCGAAAGGCATCTTCACATAGATGAAATTGCCCGAGTGTGGTGAAGAGGTTTTCTTGGTGATGCGGGTGAACTAGGACACGGTTGTAGCTTCGAGAAACCATCAGAGATATCCGTGGACCGACCACCCTTTGCGGATGTGTTCCATCTTCGACAAGGGGTAATTATCCTTGGGGATACTTTATCAGATTTAGGAAATCTATGCAGAGTCTGATTTTCCCGATTTTCTTACGTGTAGCGACCAAATTAGAGACCCACTTGGAGGGAAACGTAGCGGGCCTATGATCTTGGCATCATTACATTTTCTTGATTTCCTTTTCTATCGGAGGGAGAAACTTGGGATTTATCATCCTAAGTTTCTTCCTAAACGGTTTTTTTGTCTTCTTTTATTGGGATCTGTGTTGTATGATGTGAGGTGTCATAGGCTTTCAAATCTTCATAGCTAGAGGCAAAATACATCTGAATATTCTTTGAATAAATCAATGTATTTGAGCTTTTGATTAGGGGGTAATGATTTGTACAGTTTGACCATCCTAGGTTTCCCTTCGGTCCCTATATTACAATCTTCTACTTCTTGTCCATGGGCTTCTATTTTTTGGTTTTGGCTACATCGTCACTATCAAACAAGTCTTCCTAGGAACAAGACCTCTAGGAAAAACATTGCTTTTAAACTATAAAACATCAGTGTCCATTTCTTCATCGCCTAGTTCTCCTGAATTTATGGTATTTACACTATCACTTTCAAATCAATTATTTACATTTTCATCTTCGTTCTCTAAATCTATATTTGTACATTTCAAACTCCCATTCTTACATTGTAGAAAGTCTTCTATCTGATCATCATACCAAACACTTTCCGATTTTTGATATTGGCCGGGGATACATCGATTACGCATTTCACCTCAACGGTGTATGGATGAGTTTGGCAGAAAGGAATCTTACATGAATTAGTTGCTGACATTGTCAATCCATCCGCTAGAATGTTTTTTCCCCTCGGCATTACGTAAGTCCAACTTGACAAAACATCTCAAGGAATCAAGAACAACATTCGTATAAGTTCTAAGACATGGGTGTTTCGCAACATACTCTGCTGATCTGCTTGATTATTAATTTAGAATCACCTCTTACCATTATACTTTTAGCACCAACTTTTTTCAAAGCTTCGGACCGAGCATCAAAGCTTCATACTTTCGACAATATTGTTAGTACTTTGGAAATTTAATTTGTAAGAATTGTTTTCCGAATAACTGGATTTGTGATTGTGAAACCAAAATCCCGCTCTCTCTCCTTCATTGCTTACAACTCCATCGAATTCCATGCTCCAAAAATATGCTGACAATTCTTCAGTTATCACATTCTTCATCCTTGCTACCTCAACAATTTCTGGGTCTTCATCTTGACCATATGTGTTATCCATTAGCTGAGTATCTTGCTCTTCCATGCATCATCATTGTACAAGATGAAAGACGAATCCAAATGAATAATGCTTGGGGAATAAAGGAGGGTAGTTATGTGGCTTTTCTTAGCTACTAACCATGTACTTCATCAATGTTTCTCAATATAACCTCCTTTGTTTCCCAAACAGGATAGTGGCATGAACATATCCAGTGGGTTCCTTTCAGCTTAGCTCCCCAGGACTTGGAGAGCAACATTCCATACTTTAGCGGGATGTCTGCAACCACCATCCATGACCATGCTCTTCGCGAGAATTTGAACCAAGGTGATGCATAGATCCTTGATCAAACAAATACATTTAAATTTGCTTGGCGGAGGTGAATGAGTGTAAATCCTTGTATGGTCCGGTGACCTCCAGTCCCATTTTTTTCCATTACTTCTTTAGGCATCAGATTGTGGGAGGCGCCCGAATCTGGCCTTAAGCGTTATGCACGATCATGTCATGTATGTTTAGGCTGATGTAAAAGGAGCAACCTCGCCCGATTATCATCTCGACCATGTACTTCAGGTTTGAAAAGAAGTTTGGGATGATCATCGGTGATTAAGGTTCGGTCAATGCGAATGATTTAATGATCCAATGGTTAAGACCGTGCCTATGTCGGGTTCAATGGCCAATGCTTTGATTACTTGTGAATGATACCCATCTTTGTTCATCAATTCTGTAAGTGGGATGGGGATTTTTATTTTTGCCAATTCCTCCTCAAGGCTAAAGGGTGTAGGATCTCTTCTTTGGCTCAGCATCTCTTGTTTGTCCACCATGTTCTTTGGCTTTCGAGGAAATTTTCGGTGGATTAATGGAGTGAAACCAGGTTGTGATGACCTTTCAAGAATGCTTGATGTTTTCTTAGCGGAACATCGACATTACTCTTCTCGAAATCTTCGGCGGTACTTTTCGGGGAATCTTCTGGTAGGTACTGAGAGGGTCTTTTGATTTCGACCTTCTTGGTTTCAGTTGTTTTCTTTGGAGAACTCCCTTATGTCCTCTTACTACGCTTGGTTAATGCTTTGTCGATGTACCTCCAGAATAACATTCTCAAAGGCCCTATTGTTTTGCATCTTTGGCTTCTTCACTTACCTTTGTTTGATTGAGTAGAAAGAGTTCCTACTCTTCTTGGGTAAGGAAAATAGCCCTCGTTGTTGTGAATTCCCATGAGATTGATGTAAGTGTCCTCAATTCCTCAATCACTTCATCCCCTTCATAAGCATAGTTTTCATATAGAGGTGGCCTGATCTGCTGATCTGGGCCCCCTCACTGATCCCGGTCTCTAAATGCGGTTGAGGAGGTTTTCACTAAAAGTTAGAGTTCGAACACGGGAGCTGGTTGGTTTTCTCTAGTAGGATTTCTGTCTGACACGGTAAGTATTTCCATCATTATTTCCATTGCTTTGGACAAGGAATCCAATTTGGAATTTGAGTTTGATGTGGAGGGTTCTTCTTTGATTGTGACTCTCCTTTCGAACCTCTATCGTGCCCTTTCTAGTAGATTGGCCTCCACACTTATAGAACTGCATGTGCCAAGGTGGTGGAATTTCTTTCTCTTAATTGGTATGACATATCGTCATCAAAACCATCAAGGAATTTTATCAATGCAGGGCCACGGGAGGTTTGATTCGGTGATTGCATTGTCTGATTATTGAAGGGTTACAATAATCTTGTACCGTCTGCTGATTTATTCTTATAGTTTCGTATTCTGAAAATATATGGAGAGGGTTTTTCTTTACCTCCCATACATTGAAAACTCCTTTGGGCATAACAAATTAGAGGGACTGAGGCGGCAGGTAAAGCTTGAACCATTTCTTGGCGTCACCTATCAAA
This sequence comes from Picea sitchensis, assembly GCA_010110895.2. Lineage (NCBI taxonomy): Eukaryota > Viridiplantae > Streptophyta > Pinopsida > Pinales > Pinaceae > Picea > Picea sitchensis. Next base: position 7,024 of record SNQJ01S0164171.1, on the reverse strand, counting down.
CTTTGGGTGAACAGGTGCTTATTTAGCGTCGACCTCATCAACTTGTAGGTCAAAATAATAGTCATTCATTTTGTCAACATGTTGTTGGGCATTTAAAGATCCTGTCGCATTGAACTGTGGAAATCTCATTTGGTAGTCCTGGGAGACTGGCATGTGCTTGGTAGCGACTAACACCAAAGAGACATATCAAGCTACCACTTGATGTGTGGAGGAGGTGGGATGACAGACTGGATTATCGGTGAGGTTGTAACTGATGACGAGGACGGGGAGGGACTGGATAGTACTGGTGGAGTGAATTGTGGTTTAGTCATGGGAGATAGAACTTTGGGGGTCTGGGGTTGCAAAACGGTTGTGTCAAAGACGATTCAAGTCACAAAATTGTCGGACCGTGTTCTAGCTAGGCTTTGCTATGGAAAAGTGCTCCGAGGTCGAGTTCGAGAATAGCGGTTTTCCACGGAAAGGATAGGAAGGGACTTAGGAAGGGAATATGAGTCAACGAACCGTGACTAAGGTCTTTCACACGAGCTTATTTGTTGGGAGTTATATATTACTACTCGGGTTACGGGTTTTGGGTGAATCCAATTATGAACTTTCTTGGGTAATTTTTTTGGTTTATATATATATATTTTTAATTTTCGCGATTCTGAAAATAATATGTAAAGTTTGATCAACCTCTAAATGTACTTTCTTCTCAAAATCAACGTTGTTTTTAGAGGGGAAAAGAAAGCATTGAAATTAGAAATTTTTAGTTCTTCCCGATTAATTAAGCCACTATGTTAGCACTCGTAAATTTCCTAGAGGTTGAAAAGAAGGAATACACAAAGGTAACTTTATCCAATTTGGTTTTAAAAGGCTGGGATGTAGCCCTTCCGACTTGAGAGGAGGGGATCTCTATATGATTTAACTGTTTTTAACTTTAGATGTTAGGCTAGGTAAATAAATAGGTAGGCTTTGTTGTCAAAGTGTTTTTAAAATTGGTTGAGATAGTCTACAAATCCATTGGGCTATAGGTGCATTGATATAATAAACATGAGATACAAAATAGAAGCAGTAAAGGAATACTTCCACCAGGTGAGATAATATACTCACTGGGTATTTAATAGATTAAATGATGAGCAGGAAGAAAATATGAGAAGATAAATTCAACTAAGAAGAAATTAAGAATTTCTTAATTAGAAAACATCAGGAAGATAAACATTAAAATCTTTAAAAGTCTGAAATAGATTATCCAAGATAAATCCCGCAACATTACGTTACTCTTAAAGATTTTCCGGAAAACAATATGATCACAAAGTGAGAATAACATTCAACTTAGAGAATAAACATCACCGGTGAATACACATGAATCCACGTAAAAGTGCCTCTTTTATTAATGGCGGATCTCTTAAAATGATGCAGTCGATGGCGGTCGGTGTGAATCAAAACCCTCAATACTTTGAAGATTGAAGTATTTATAACTCAAGTACAAGTTCTCGTCATAACTGATTGGGACGTGCTCATTCTATTTTAGCCTAATTTAACTAATCAAATTGATTGATGACTTGAATTTGGTGCATGCGGAAATTTTGGGTGGAGCCGTTGATACTTGAAGCCTACGACCTCATCGGTAGACGGTGTTGGACTTGGACATCTCATCGCTAATAATGCAGGCGGTGCGAGTCCTCTGTCCCCGAGATGACTAGGCCTGCCCAGTGACTTTGAGCAGTCTAGATACACTTAAGTCCATTTCCGTACTTGCCCAGCCGAATGTGGGCTTTGTGAGGAATATGTATTGAATCTCGTGTTGGATGTTGATTTCCAACTGGAGAGCGTCCAGGAATGATTTTCTGGTGATACTCCAGCATGCCGGAAAATTTTGAACTATCCTTAGACACTTCAGGCAGTCTCTTTTGTGTCAGGGTGTCATCGGGTTTATCATTAATAACCTTGAGGTAGGGAGACCCTCTTACAGTCTCGATCTTGCTAAATAATTTATGTACCCCTAGGTCCAGGGTCTGAACCTTTTCTTCGGTTGAAGCATTACCCCTCTCTTGGTCAAAACTCTTTTTGAGATCAGGATGGTCTTTGTTCCGTCCTCTATCTTCAACTCTTCTAGCTCTTCTGGTCTTAGGAGTGAGGGAATTTATTATTATCATTTTTTTCACGAGTTGGTCTATCTTCCAATTCTACTATGATCTTCTCAATGGTCTATTTTCTCCTCTGGACCAAATCATTATGCTCAAACATAATTTTGAATCATGGGCGGATCTCATTTGGACTTTGTGATGTCACGTCCCATTACATTCTCTTTGACCTCAACCAAGTCTTCCCTGCCACTGTTTCATTTTGGAGCTGTTGTAGTTCCTTCCTGAGCTTCTAAGTTACCTTCTTTTCTTTGGGCCAGTGCAGGAAGAAGTTTGAGTTCACGGAGGTTCTCAACTTCCTTCTTAATCCTGTTGATTTCTGTCTCTTGCGGGTTCATCTTTTCATGGATTTGGCGAGGTCGGTGTCCCTTCTTGTGATGTCATTGGAGTTGTAGATGGGATTGTTGTTGCTGCTGCTGTGCTTGCTCCCGAGATAGGGAATAGCACTTTCGATTAGGAATGAATTTCATTGGCTTCATCTTCTCCTTCTCTTTTAGTAATCTCTCAATATCATCCTCCATCTCTTTGGTACAGGCGTTCTGCTCCATGAGCAGCCTGAGTATTTCGTCCCTTTCACCTTCCTTCTTTGCTATCTCCTTCACCTGCGAGTCCTTTGTGGAAGAGTTTTAGGTTGTTTCCCTTAAAGGTGATGCGCATTCTTCTTCTTGATCATCTCCTCTGAAGCTTTTGGCGTTGGAGGGTCATAACCGATCTTGGACCGACTCTTCAAAGTTTTGATTACATTTGTCTTTTGCGAAGGAGGATATCTTCTCCATCTTGTGAGTTGTTTCTAAGCATTGTTCAATGATACATGAAATTTTTTCAAAATTTGAAGCATGTGCCAACATATGGAACACCATCTCCCCTATATGTTTATCTTGATTCATCGTATCTGTTGGGTGCACGTCCTTCATATGGAGTTTGAAGGTGGCCCTCTTGTAGTTTGTGATAACAGTGCGGTACCTATGCGGAGGAAGACCATGTGCATCACAACTACTAATGTCAAATGCGGATAGCGACCTATCTTTGTCGCGGTGGACTGACTACTGGCCAGGCATAAGTGCGCTAGTAAGGAGGTGCGATTTCTTTCTTGATAGAGCTTGTATTTCGAAAATTCTCAACACATGGGCCCAGTTTGGGATATGAGTGTCAGTGGGAGTCAGGTGGATTTCTTGATGCTACTAGGGTGATGCCACGATATAACGAGCCGAAGGTGGAATATGACAATTTGACCAACTGTGGTGGCCGGAGTTTCTTTCTCCTGCATGGGGTAGGGCGTGGTTGTTTTGGGCCTCTTAGTATGTAACTGCAACTCTTCATATGATACCTCTGTGGTAGGAGATGACTCTTGTGGGGCCTTTTCCTTAGGGACTGAGAGTGGTCTTTGGTGGCACAATAATTGAGAGGAACAGTATTTGCACTTTGACCAAGGTGTCGGGCATCCACACAGTCTGGTTGGAGAATTTCTCAATCTTGGGCTTGGACTCATGAACATAAGGGATATTAGCTTTCTTACACTAAATTCTGAGATGAAGTCCACATGGGTCATAGTGCGGAAACTTAAGAAAAACTTCATCTCTCGCAGCATCCGGTCCGCTTCTTCTCCAACACCACGACTGTTGCAAATGAAAGAACCAATATGACCTTTAATTCTAAGTTGCTGCTTATTTTTCAAGGATACAAAATGGATGTCATACGAATTCATGATCTGTCTTATATATTCTAATGCAAAGATTCTTCCCGGCACATACTTTGGCATCTTGTAAGGTGCCAACTCATACCCGAATAGTTTGATCTCGGTGTGGTTTTGGTAGAGGTACCAATCACTGGTCTTTGTTTTGTCTGAGAGATGCAGAATTCGCTGGACTTTGCCGTTTATTCAAGGCTCGGAACGCCACTCAACATGCTTACCACAGGTGGTAGAACAGATCAATGAATTCACTGAAGCTATATTACATTTGAATTATGTTTCAGCAAAGAGTTCCATGTTGTGACTGGCTAAGGCCTCCCATCTGCGTCCATTTTATGCATAGAAAACTAAACTTATCATGATAGAAAAACGAAAATGTACGCCAGTATAGAAGAATATCCGAACATGCCTTCCATGCCAAAATTATATTTTCGTGAATATTTTGCCAAGAAGGTGTTGTAATCAAGCTGTGTTGTGGGTTTTTCATCAGTGGAGAATATGGATAGAAAAACTAGAATGGGATCATATACCCACTGGTCAGAATAGTACCCTAACAGAGTACAAAGGGAGGAAATGACTTGGTTTCCTTTGGTGGAGAACATGGACTAAGGGTAAGGGGGATTTATGGAAGGGAAATGAGCGGAAGTGGGAAGGAAAGCAGCTTCCGAATATTTGAGCTCTTTGGGGAAATTCATTTTCTGATATAACTCTATAAGGATCTCTAGGTTGAAAGGTATGACTTCGTGCGGAATTTCATGCATCATCTGGTGTATGTCTTGGAGTGATGAGGAGCAGGTGTCTCAAGATGAGGATATGGCAGCTCTGTTCGGGGAATATAGTGAGCTTAGATTTAAGTGTAAACTTCGGAAAATGATAGATTTGAGGAGAAAGTGAGTGCAGGGTAAGTGGACTCGAGGAAGTCCAATCTCATCCTTCTGGTCTAGAAAACCTCGAGCCATGGCGGAGGTCGAAAAATCAGAAATCACTCTTAATTGTCAGTGATCATTGTCTTTAATGCGATAATAGGATTTTTTCCAGGTTGACAAGAGGTGGGAAGAATGGATTTTCCTCTCCATACGCTTGTCTTAGCTTTGAAGCCATCTCTGCAATAGTACATGCTAATAACACGAAGTTAGTGGGGTTGAATGGCTGTGGATGAAGGCGATGGGATTTAACGGAGGGGAAGGCTATGAGTTTTTCTGGTGCATCAAGTGAACAACAAAAATGGGGGAGAGCGGTAATTTTATTTAAAACTGAGGTCGGTCAGACGCGGGAGGCAATTCGGCAGGATAATGGGTATGTTATCCGGTAATAAATGGACAACAGACCACTTGGGGGTGCGATGGCGGGTGTGATGGCAGCTAGGGATTGGAGGCAAAAGTCACAATAAGGGGTTGGTCATGAGTGGAAAGGGGTAGGAAGGGCTGAAGCAGTAGTTATGGGATGGGACGTAACTCGGGAACAAGTGGAAGAAGTGGAATGGCGTCCATGAGTGGCCGGGGGCTGTAAAATAGTGATAGATGGTGATGGGACTTGGGACCAATAGAGGTGGCATACGCATGACAGAGACTGCTAGAGGGGAAAAACTATTTGAGGACCCCTTGGTTTAAAGTAGATCACCGGGGGTCGAGAAATCAATTAGGGCCATTGATCACATGCCCTCTTCACGGCCTTGAGGATCTTAGTGTGTTGTTTATCATTCATTCCGGACCCCTCAGATTAAAAGTAGAATGGACCCGGGGGTCCAGAAGTAATCCATCTGAACCGTTGATTTACGTGCTTGTTCCTGGTCGTCCAGATCTGCACAAATATTATCACCGATTCCGAACCCCAGTTAAAAGCGAGAGCGGTGCGAGTGCAGGAGGCTCTTTCTATGTCGTAGATATGAGCGCCATGATCTATACCATCAAAATGTGCAGGGAGCATAAAATAGGAGCGAAGAAACACACACCTGCAGGAAAAGCAGTAAAATTATTGTATAGGTTTTTCAAATTTTCAAGGTGACACCACCATGGGGCTTCGACTAAATTATCCTTTAGGCATTTGAAATATGGTGCAACATTTTTCATCAAGTTGGATTTATTGGATTGAAACAATGAAGCAACTAACCTACATGCTAACCTATCTTCCTAGGGCAATTAACCTAGATTAAACTATTGGGTTAATAGTTTAATCTGGGTTAATTACTCTACCCTAGGGCTATTTGACGAAGATTAGGCAGGTTTAATGATTTATTCACTAATCTAACCTAGGCACTTTGGCTGAGATTAAATTGTTTAGCCAAATCTTTCACTACCCTATCAACATCAAATTCAAAGGAGCAGCCATGCTTGAAGGTATGGCCAAGTTACTATTATTACATGGGGATTTTATTTCAATTCTTTTATTCCCTCTTTTCTTTTTTCTTTTTCTTTTCAAATTATTTGCGAATGAAAAATCATTTGTCAATAAAAGCTAGATACAGATAATATCCAATAATCCAAGTCATAAGTTGATTCCCCATAATTTATGGGTGATAATAGAAATGTTAGAAATTTTGGAATTATTGACCTATCAAAGTTCTTAAATGACACCACCAAGGGACTTTGATCAAGCAACCTTTTAAGCATTTGAGACATGGTGCAACATTTTTCATCAAGTTGGATTTATTGGATTGAAACAATGAAGCAACTAACCTACATGCTAACCTATCTTCCTATGACAATTAACCTAGATTAAACAGTTGGGTTAAGAAATTACTCTACCCTAGGGCTATTTGACCAGGATTAGACAGTTTGGCCAGATTTATTCACTAATCTAACCTAGACGCTTTGGCTAAGATTAAATTGTTTAGCCAAATCTTTCACTACCCTATCAACATCAAATTCAAAAGAACTTGGCCATGCTTGAAAGGTATGGCCAAGTTAGTATTATTGCATGGGGATTTTATTTCAATTCTTTTATTCCCTCTTTTTCTTTTTCTTTTCTTTTTCAAATTATTTGCAGAATGAAAAATCATTTGTCAATAAAAATACTAGAGACAGATAATATCCCAGTCACTAGTTGATTCCCATAATTTATGGGGTGATAATAGAAATGTTAGAGGCTGGAATTATTCGACCTATCCAAAGTTCTTACTCTGCACCAGTGGTAATGGTATTCAAGAAAGATAACTCATGGCGTATGTGTCCAAATTATAGAGAGCTCAACAAGATCACTATTAAAGATAAGT
>SNQJ01S0164170.1:22991-34864 GCA_010110895.2 Picea sitchensis | reverse complement strand
TCCTTCTCCTATATATTGAAAGGTTTCTCATGGAAAAGGTTAAGCAAGATTGAATGAAGAATTGGTGAAAGAATTGTGTGAAGAACTCTGCTTGGATAGAAGCTTGAAGACTCTATTCGATCTATCAAGTTGTATTGGATTTTTTTCGTGCAAGTGTAGAGAAAGTGTGTGTGTTGGAACCAAGGGTCACTGAAAGGAAGCTTGCGACATCAGGGCGATCCAGTTGTATCTTCTACTTTCATTTAATATAATACAACGACATGTCCCTTTCCCATAAAATCACTCTTATTTTATTGCATAACTCCTTGATCATATGCATAGGTTGACATTAAATATAATTTGCTATATTCACTTTGGTTGGTTTGTGTTGTCTTGGACCTGATTTCACGAGAGCACCGGAGCGAAGCGGGAACAATAGAGACCTAAGGAAGCGATATAAAGGTATGCCACTCATTCTTCCTTATTAGTAGATTCAATGACTGCAACTTAGGGAAAGAGTCATGTCCTGTCCTGTTTTGTTCTAGATCCAGGTGGATCTAGGGAGATCTGTTAGTGTCCGCACCTACCGATTTATCCGATAACAAAATTGGCGACTCCACTGGGGACACAACTCATTTCGGTGGTTTTTTATTGGCCATTTTCTCTTGACCTACCCTTTTTCATTCCCAATCAATGTCTGAGTCTTGAGGAGATCCTCACGGACTCCCTAGATCCAGAAGTTCCCTCAAAAGTTCTACCATTTTTCCAAAATTTGCTTGATTACAAACCTTCTCGCACTGCACCTTTCTGTAGCCTACGAGAATAACTGAGGTTCACACGCTAGTGTTGAATTCAGTGCGAACTTCTCGCAACCTGCCTATGTCTAGCCTGCTAGAATCCTTAATTCTCGCACTGTACCCCAATGTCAGACTGCGAACCCACTTGTAAAAATTTTGGTTTAAGTCTTTTGTGCCTTCAGATGCCTAGATTGGTTGGTGTGTCTAGAAATAAATTCTCTGGCCAGTGATTGAATGTTTCTTGACTTTAAATCTCGTGAATGATTAGTTTTCATAAATCGAAAGCTCTTCTTCTTCATTTTTTCTCAATTTTTACCTCTTGACCTTTTCTTAACAAGGGTAAAATCTCAGGTTCTGAAATCCGAGTGCTTGTTTGGTCGAGAGCCTTTGATTGGATTAAAAGTTGAGATTAATTGTCCTTTTCAATTGCTTATTACTTGGAAAATTGTTACCCATGTGCTTTTGAAGAGACTGGTCTTTTCAGTTTGTTATTTTTATCTTCATTGAAAGATCGATTTGAGTGTTTGTTGTGTATTTTATTTTCATTAGTTGCTTACTTTTTCTTAGTTCCATCCCTGTTTAATACAAAATTAAAAACATTTTCTTTTTTAAGCAACCTTTTATTCAAAAAATATGGGCATTCTAGTATTGAAAGAAAACGAATAGAGAATTTGCATTGTTCATGATTGTTTGATATTACATTTCAGAGAAGATCATACACCGTAGTTCACATTGTTCCAAAAAACTCCTCTTTCCCTCTTGTAAATAGGATTCATCAAACAAAATTTGTATCATTCATCCCTATTTATGCATTGTTGGGTTAGAGTCTCACACAACTTCGGTTTCATTTTTCGTCTCCTTTTGAGTAACAACATCCTTTAATAATATTGCACAACTTTAAAATTCAACTAGTAACTTTTTTTAGGGATCTTTTACACCAACATCAGCTAGGCTAGAGCTTTGGAATAGGAAGTGAGACACACTCTACAAAGCACCAAACACACAATTGTATCTTGTGATAAGGAGCGTCAAATTCCATTTGCAGCATTTTGTCCTGGGAAGCCCTTCTCACACAAGGGTCAAACCTGAGGTCGCATTGAGATTGACATAGTTACTCACCCTACTTTGTTGATATCGGTGTAGAGATTGCATGTATTATGGGGGTCACTTGAAGGTATACCCACAATGATGAGTGGAAGCCTCTCAAGTTGATTTTGGGCTAGATACCCTACCCTTGCGTGTGGATTGAACTGTTGACTGTTCCCCCAGGAATTATTGTTGTTGGTGGTAACCTTAGTAGCCTATCTTTTTAGGGTCTTACACAAGGTGACTCTGAAGGGCTAAGTCTTCACGGTACCTAGAATCGACGTTGGCCAGAGTCACTCGGGCTCCTTGGAGGGTATACCCATGATTATGTGTGGGAGCTTGCACCAGGGTGTAAGTCCGTTAAGCAGATTGTCAACGTAACTTTTCCACCCTGGCCCAACCCCTTCTTGTCTCGTCATTGTGACATTGGATTTCATCACCAACTAGTGACTTCGGAATTATAAGGTCTTTTTTGCTTGGTTTTGCTTCCTAGATTTTATTAGCACATGCTGTTTGTTTACCCAAGTTGTCCACATAATTTCTTTCGTAGAATTCTAACTCAATCACAATTGACCCTCCACACCGTTCACGTAGAATGCAAGGCCTACCCCCATAAGATCTGGAAGGTTCTCAACCCTTGCCTACCAACTCACCGAAGGGCTCTCCTCAACAGAGTGAAGTCCAATACGTTGCCACTCCACTAGTGGAAAGAACTAACTCTTTAGAACGGTTCCAAATTACCAATTCTCAAGAGGACTTCCGACTTCCTCCCGATTCTGAGAGACGTATTGTTCGAGTAAATTCTTCTGGAGATATAGTTGTTTAGTCTTTTGGATTACCAACCGGACCTTTCATAGGACTTGAGGGTCGAGATCCTTTTTGGACTACTGGCATTTTTAGACGGGATCTTTTTGGCTCAGGAGCAGGCGTTGATATCACTATCGCACCTGAGCTGCCCGAAACATCTGATCCAGATGCAATACCTTTTACTACTGCCTATTATTTTCCTGGTACAGATGCCCCGCCAGCTAACCACATCTTGACTATCCCTCTACAAACGGTCCATTACACAATGGTCCCAGATACTACGAGTCCTCACACTAAAATTACAACGGCTAGCCAAGCCCCCATTGGCACACTACTTTCGCCCAGATTCACCCCAACACTTCCACCTGGATATCATGCGTTGAATGCTTCTATTCCCGCTCCTACACAAATCTCATCCGAGATTCCTGGCGTTTCCACTCCTTCTGGGCACCATATCGTTCCTGGTTTTATTCCGACACTTCCTCGACCCCCTTTTAGATGACCTCTTCCATCCTCTATCAGAGGCACCGAACCTAGAGGCACCATCCCATCTTTCACACCTAATTACCAGATTCCTGTTGGTGGACAATTTCACTAAGGAGGCCAAACCCAATCCCCTTTTGCAGGACAAATCCCAATAGGGACACAACCCCCAATTGGAGGGAAATAGCCTCAAGCTAGCTCCGTCATACCCCCTAGTACAGACTAACCATATCCAGGCACATCTTATCCTATTTGGGGCTCGAACGCTCAATCCCATGCCCCTGTTCAAGGGTACAACCCTATGAATTACTTGCCTCCACACCAACAACCGAATCTGCCTGGATCTTCGCATTATATGCAAACTGCTTATATCCCACTGGTCTATCGATGAGATTCCCTCCCCAAAGTCACCCGTACCCACATGTGAATAGACAGTTACCCTTCTTAGCCACCCTGGACCTCCCTGATCTGTCGAGGATTTTAAATGATCCGATCTGTCACTCGCCTCAATGGCCCGTCATACTGGCCAAACTACCATCCGACATCCCTAAATTCGATGGTAAACCGGGAGAGGAACCAAACAATCATGTAATGACTTTTCACCTTTGGTGCTCATCCAGCTCCTTGATGGATGACTCTATTCGTTTACGCCTTTTTCTGCGAACCCTCACAGGTTCCGCCGCAAAGTGGTATATAGAATTACCACGAGGCTTCTTCATTGACTTCAACACCCTTGCTATGGATTTCCTCACCCACTACCAGTTACCGATCTGCTACGAAACGGGAACCAATATTTTGAGTTCTTTCAAACAAACCAAAGCCACTCATATCTCTGATCACATTCATGAGTGGCGATGGAGACGACATCTCATCAAACTCAAACTTCCCGATCAGTTGCTGGCAGAATGGTTCACGAAATAATTCATGAATGACATAGCTCGTGAAATCGCCATGGGTGGAGTTGTCATAGAAGAAAAGACAATCAGTCGTGCTCAATACCTCGACCTCGTTTACTCACAAATGGGTACTTTTTACGACTTACTCCCTGAAGCACCTCGCCTTTCTACTTCTGCTACTTCAACTACTCCTTCTACTTCTCATGCAGCTGACGGTGTGATTGGCACTTTCCATGCCCAACCTCACTTCGTCCAAACCTCTAGCAAAAACCCCAAACCCATTTCTTCTAATGTTCAAAATGCTCCGTCTCCTACCCCTCCCACTGGCAAGAATTCTGAGGCAAACTCTGTTCAATCTACCACCACCAACAAATATAAATCCAAAAAAGGAAAGGGTAAAAACAAGGAGGATAAAAATAATCCGCAATCTAAGAAAACTAAAACACCACTTGTTGACGATAGGGATAAGCACAAAACTCGATACCCTTGTCTTATTTGTGGTGATGATCACTACACTAAGGATTGTCCATGACGAGCCGAGGTTACTAAGTTCCTTCAAGGGACCACAAAACCCCCCACTCCGACCATATTGCCACAACCCTTCTCCTTTCAACAACAGGCCCAATTGGTCATTCATGACCAACCTTCCCCTTCCAATACATCCTATGTCTTAATGTGTACAGGTGATTCAAAGAAGAATGACATCACACTTATCACTCGAGCCAAAGATTATCCTTCCCCCAAAGAGAAGGTTGATGCAATACCTCCTTCATTGGTCCAACCATCTCCCATGACTCCACCTACCAATGGTCCTCTTCATCTTGAATGACTAAGCCTAGATACAGTCCTTCACCCTCCTCCTAAGGGTGTTGTTCAGAAATCGGCTTTCAATCCTCATGCACGTGCTGCCCATAACTACAGTATTGTCGAAGATTTGGCCCAAGCACCGTCTGTGATGTCAGCCCTCGAAGTCCTTCAGAGTTTTCCTATACAATGGAAGGCACTGTTGAAAGCTATTGGTGGAATCAACCCTGTGGATACAAATTTAATAATTTTTGACTTGGAAGATCACATTCCAAGGTTACCCCCTCAACTCTCATTCCAAATACAAGTTATTGTCTCAGGCAAAAACATTTGTAGAATAGTTATCGATGAGGGTGCCTTGACGTGTGTCATGTCTATTACCTGCTGGAAATCCATCGACTCTCCTCGTTTGACTAAATCTCACAACACGCTCAAAGCCTTCAATGGCTCTAGTTTTAAGCCTTACGATGTCCTCCTTTCGTTGCCTATTACGTTAGAAGGCAAAACGGTCAACGTTGAAGTGGAGGTCTTTAACGCTCCTCTCGATTACAAACTTCTACTTGGATGTAGCTGGATTTATTCCATGTGTGCAGTTGTGTCCACTCTTTTCCATGTCGTGCGTTTCCCACATCAAGGAAAAGTAGTTACCGTAGACCAATTGGCATTCTTTCACTCTAATGCAGGTACCGACAACGTACCTTTCATTGCAAACCCCTCCCCTGGATATGAGAATGTCAGTGTGGGTCTTCTTAAAGATTCCTCTTTGATGGGTACTTTCCCCATTCCACCACCCGATGTTCGACATCCGTTTGTCACCTCGATCAACATGATCTCCACCTCTGTTCATAGAACCCCTTCATCTTACGACCCGTGGATGGTACCCAACCCCAACGATCATCTTTGTTATGGCAACGAAATGACTTTGAGTCCGGTCGAATCTTCTTATCAAGCCATTCAATCGACAACCCCTTTTACCCCCTCTCTTGGTGCTTTATCTTTGGATCCATTCCGCCTCATTTTTCCTACAGATGAGATGATTATGTCTGTTATGTCCGTGGAAGATACCCCATGGGACGATGGACATCATCGTTCCATCCTCTTCCTGGAACAACACACCATCGAGGGTTACCAACGACTCTCGACCCCGTCGACCATTGTCATTATTTCTACCATTCCCGAGCCTACACATGATATGTTCTATGAAGGGAAATTAAGTAATATCTTACCCACCATCCCCCTCGACATATCCATAAAACCTGGAATTGTTGAAAATGTGCATATCAGAGCTTCATGTTCCCTTGACGAAGTTGTCACCTACAAGTCTCTTTTCCAAGAATTTCATGACGTCTTTGCATGGAGCTATGAAGAAATGTCAGGCATTGACCTCGACATTGTGGTACATGAGATTAAGACATACCCAGGCGCTAAACCCGTCCAGCAATGACTTCGTCTGGTCCACCCACGTAAAGCAGCTGCTATCAAGCTTGAAGTTGAGAAACTTCTCAAAGCTGGCTTTATTTACCCTGTGGCTCTAACTGACTAGGTTTTCAATCTTGTTTCGATTGACAAGAAACAAGACACAATCCGCGTGTGCGTTGATTATAGGGACATTAACAAATCTTGTCCTAAAGACAACTTTTCTATCCCCTTCGTTGACCAGATCATCGATGATTGTGTTGGAAGTGAAATCTTCTCTCTGATGGATGGTTTCTCCAGATATAATAAAATCAATATCGTACCCATGGACCAACACAAGACCACTTTTATTTGTCCTTGGGGCAATTTTGCCTACCGGAAACTTCCATTCGGTTTAAAGAATGTCGATGCAAATTTTCAACGTGCTATGTCTTACGCCTTTCATGATATAAAGAACATTGTGAAGCCATATATCGATGACTTACCCGCTCATTCCATGCACCGTGTAGATTATCTAATACACCTCCGCGCCATTTTTATTCGATGTCGGTTTTACCACATACGCTTGAATCCCCACAAATGTGTTTTTTGCGTAGAATATGACCGACTTCTGGGCTTTATTGTTTCACATCAAGGGATCTGGGTAGATCCTTTGAAGGTCGAGGTGATTCTCAATCTTCCTCCTCCTTCCTCACTTCGCTAGTTACAAAGTTTACAAGGGAAGGCAAACTTTCTCTGTCGTTTCATCCCAAACTATGCTGAGCTAACTCTTGGATTTATGCGACTTCTCAAGAAAGGTTCTGAGTTCATATGGGATACCATTGCCAACAAATCTTTCGAAGATTTGAAACTGTCTTTGACATGTACCCCACTACTCTTCCCACCTGATTACAGTCGAGATTATTTCCTCTACCTCGTAGCCTCAAACTATACCATCGCTATGGTTCTCGTCCAAGAGGATGATTCTCATGACGAACATGTCATCTATTACTCGATTTGGAGACTCACGACCACTGAAACCATGTATTTACATGTTGAAAAACTGGCCTTGGCAGCTGTCCAAGCTGTTCAACGTTTCTGGCACTATATCCTTTCTTGCAAGACTACGGTAATTTCTAATTGCCACCCTATGCAACACATTCTTACACGCCAATTGCTAGGGTGAAAATACTCCAAATGGATCATAATACTCCAGGAGTTTGACTTAGAATTTGAACGTGCTAAGTCCAAGAAATCCTTGGTGTTTACCGAGTTGATATGAGACCTTCCCTACCCTGAGACGGAAAATGTAGCAGCAGATTCATTACCCGATGAATCCCTTTTCCTGATTAGTTCCGATGACCTTTGGTACGGAGATATCATCATATATCTCCAAACCCAGGATTTCCATCCCAATTTGTCTAACACTGAACACCGTCGAATACGCTACCAAGCCCGTCAGTGTATTATCCTCGGTGATACTCTTTATCATCGTGGGATTGACTCTGCTTTTTCGATGTTGCCTCATATTTGACGAAGCCGAGAAAGCCCTAAATGACTACCATTCTTGAGCCTGTAGTGGTCACATGTCTGGGTATGCTACTACCCAAAAGATCTTATGAGCAGGGTATTTTTGGCCTTCTTTATTCAATGATTGTATAATTGCCGTCCAAAAATGCCACGCTTGCCAAACCTACAACAATAAAATACGATCACACCCTGCTCCTCTACACCCTGTGGTCTCCGTTGGTCCTTTTGCGAAATGGGGTATCGATTTCATGACATGTCACCCTCACTCGGCCGGGGGGCATGGATACATTATTGTAGCCGTAGATTATTTTACGAAATGGGCCGAGGCGATGCCAACATTCGACAATACCGGAAGGACTGCAGTGTTATTTATATTCAATCACATCATTGCTTGGTTTGGTGTTCCTCAAGCTATCGTTACTAACCATGGTAGCCACTTTAGAAACTTCATGATGTCTGAACTCACTGAAATGATGAGTCTTTGCCATGAAAACTCAACACCCTATTACCCACAAGCCAACGACCAAGTTGAAGCAATAAACAAAATCTTCATTACCATGCTTCGACGAATGATAGGGATTCACAAAACGAGTTGGCACACGATGTTTTTTTCAACGTTGTGGGCTTACCAGACATCTGTTAAGTCTTCTACCAGGTTTACACCATTCCAGTTAGTCTATGGTTTAGAAGCCATCTTTTCAATTGAATGTGAGATACCCTCCCTAAAACTAGCCGTCAAACTTCTCCTAAACACTTCTGCCGAAGAAGAATGTCTGTTGTATCTCATGCAACTAGACGAAACCCGTCGCAGTGCCACCCTTGTAATAGAAGCCCAGAAGAAACGCGTTAAAGCCCAATATGACAAACATGTCAAGCCACACGTTTTCTCTGAAGGCGATCTGGTTCTCCTTTACGAACAAGATCGAGATATGCTAGGAGCCGAAAAATTTGAGTCTATGTGGCGAGGTCCTTATATCGTTAGACGAGTTTTGGAGAAAGGAGCTTATGAGTTAGTCGACTACGACGGTATCCCTTTGAGTGAACCCAGAAATGGGTTGTACTTAAAGAAGTACTATGCTTAAGATCACCCGTGCATGAGTTCTTGTATTTTATTGTATCATACTTTTTGTTGCTTTAAGTATGTTTTTTCGTTATTTGGTCTCTGCCCTCAACCGCTTATCTTACGTTGTGCTTGGTTTCCAGATGTCGGATTCTTCGCCACCCCACATTGGCTTCACCAATGGCGCTAGCCGTAGTACTCAAAACCTTTCTTCTGCTGCATGGGCAATTTACGCCCCTACAAACGAACTTATCAGTCTATGAGGTGTGTGCCTCGGTCGTGCAACCAATAATATGAAAAATATAGCACCATCATTGAATTGTTGATTGATGCTATTTCACTTGATATCCGCCACCTGGTTATATGACTTGATTCCCATCTAGTAGTACTACAGTTAAGTAACGTCTATGCTATCCGAAGTCCTACTTTATTACAGGTATATTTATGAATTTGCCTCTTGGAACGTTATTTTGATTATATCGAATATTAGCACATTCCTAGATGTCTAAATACATTGACTGATGCATTAACTAACTATGTGTTAGACAAACATTTGGGGAATTTATAAACCAATCACACATCACATGTATAACACAACACAAAATAAGCCAGTAGAAATCGTATATATGTATATAACGGTCAAAACGTTTTACAAAAAGTGTTTGTCCAAGGATCAAAATCTCAAAATACGAAGCCCATAGCTTCTACAAAATAGCGTCATGGATGACACTCATGATAACACACAACTGCTCGAGCCACCCTATGAAGCAGTCGACTGAGAGACTCGGACATGCACACAGTATGGCACTGGTAACATCTCAAAATCTCCCCAATAGCAATATCCGGGACGTCCGTGGTCAACCCCTCCAAGTTCTTCTCCACTATCTCGTAGTCCTCGACATTCCATGTCACCACTGGAGATACTTATCCTCACCATTAAATAGGAGACGTTCCTGGAGGTCGATATGGCCCCACATCTGTGTCATCAAAAATAAATTTTTGATTAGTTCTTGGATAAACATAAAAACATTTCATATGATAAAATTTGAAAAAACATTTAAAAAGAAAAAAATGTGTACTTATTACCTAAGTCACCCCACTGAGCATCATCAGGCAGGGCCAAATCCAGATCCCCTCGAAAATCCAAACCAACATATGCGTAGTCGTCAATCATCAACATCTGGGGCCTCAACCAGTCAAAAAATGAATCATTATACTTGATTATGGGCTCTGCTACGTGTCAAGCCATGAGGTTGCACCACCTCATCATCCTCGGATCCTCTGGAGCCGATAAACCCCAATCAACCTGTAGTCGCAGCAGTGGGACCCTATCAAGGAAGAATGACACCAAAAGTGATCCGTACTGAAACTACTTCAAGTCAACCTTTCTGCACTTCGTCAATTGTCTCTTTATACTGCGGAGAACTGCATCTGACCAGTTGAAGACCTGAGGCTCTGTGCACTCTATGGCATATTGGAAATAGTTATGGAGAGCCATGTGCGGAGCTGTGCTCTTAGCCATGCGTGAAATAGTAAACAAGATGGTCCGTAGGGTGAGATCTTGGACCCCCCAAATGACAACCTTACCCTTGCTCCTCTCTACCTCAGGAACACAATACCGATGACAATACTCGCTCATAGGGAGTCTGCCACCTCTACCTCCAGTCAAAGTAGCATGGTATCCATGTCGTGACAACCCTGTTAGAAAATAGATATCCTCGATATCTAGGGTCGGTGTATGGACTCCCATGTGAAATAACTGTTGGTCCACATCCCACATGTGGACCAGGTATTCCAACAGCCTGAGTTGGGCCCTCATACCTGGAATCTTGAAAAATTTCAAGAGCCCACAGTCCCGGAGGGCAGCGACTGTACCCGGGTCATTCCCGACAATGGCATCCTCCTCCTCATGTTTTCTTTCTCTCCATTCCAACATTGTGATGGTCAAACACCTGCAAAAGAGCCATGAGAGGGGAGTCAACAACTTGTTTTAAAGTCTTGGATAATTTTTATTGAGCAAAACCTTACTTTAAAATCCATTTTTTGCCCCCCGCAGGTAAGCCTTTTACACAGTGTGAGGTTCTCGCAGGTGCCCTGAAGGCCACCTGTGAGAATCTTAGATTCTAGCAGGTCCTGCAAGACCCACCTGCAAGAATGCTTGGGCGCATTTTTCGACCCTAAAATGGACTCAAAACCCAAAAAATTGCCAATAAAAACTAAAAATAAAACCATGAAAAGTTAGAGAAGCAAGAGATTACCTTGTTGGCTAAAACGGTTTGTCGAATGATCACTTGTGCCTCACGCAATCGAGCAAAGAAATTTGGGGGAAAATGAGGTATGTTGGACAAGTTTTTGGCAAAATCACAATGAAATGGTAAAAAGCCCTTTTTTCCCATATTTATTCACTTTTTACTATTTTTTATTGATTTTGTATATTATTTTTATTACTTTGTCTATAAAACCTAATACCTTAATAGCCTTGTGAGTGTGGTTTTGCGCAGATATCGCAGCTTCGAAGTCCAAACGAGAGGGTACGAGTGTTTTTTCTTTTGTCACACGTACGACTACTTTTTTAGGGATTTTTAGAAAAACCTCGAGCTCAGTCTTCGTTCGTTCTCGTGCTCAAAAATATATGAGAACGTAACCGAGTATACTTTTTCTCGTATTTTCATACTCGTTGTGGTAACACAAAAAAGACGAACGCAAAGGAGTATCCTTTTATCTCTTTTCACGCTCCATAAAAATGAAAAGATGGCCAAGCGACCTTGTTCTGTTCATGCTCGTAAAAGTATTTGAATAAAACGTTCGATGGGCGATAGTGTTGGTTGTGGAGCCTGATTATGTTCCTGATTTAGAGGTCTTTTACTTTCAGTCGTGTTTATACCCCATGAAGTATTTACACCCCAGAAGTATGTACACTCTTCCACGTAGGGGAGTGCAGGGGTGGGTACCCCCTCTGCGGGGTCCGGGGGGGCTATCCCCTCGGCTGGGGGGTTTGGGGGCAAGCGAGCCCTCGAAGGAAAAATTGCCTTGTAA
>SNQJ01S0164170.1:0-20294 GCA_010110895.2 Picea sitchensis | reverse complement strand
AATTTGTGCAGGACCTGTTGGCTACGTGATTAACCTGTGGCTTGAGAAACCGCGACTCAGGGGCATCTAAGACGTCAAAATCACCTGGGGATCGAACCCGGCCTGAGCCACACCAACCCTTAACATGGTTGGATTTTTTGTCCCCGCAGGTTTCGAACCGGTGACTTTAACAATACGGAGTGGCTTAACAACACACTCCATCACCGACTATCCTACACCTTGGGGACATGGTAAAAAATATTTTTAAGATTGAAAGAAGCATGAAAAAATGACTAAAAACACCGTTGAATAACTTTTTTTTTTTTTTAAATTGAAAATAGACAAAAAATAAGCATTTAAAAAAATAATGTGGAAACATTTTGGATCGAAAAAATTAAAATATCGAAAAAGCACCTAAAAATAGAGGGGGGGTGCTACTGGTAACACCATTTTTAAAAATGGGGTAAAAGATTGGACCCCCAAAAAAACGAGAACTCTGTAGAGTTCTCGTTAAGTTTGTAACTATGTTTTAACATGTGCTTTAACTCTTGTTGTTGATGCTTCCAGATGCATTTCCTCAAAGGAAATGTATTTACTTTCATTTTTTGGATGTTTGGCATGAGAGGTGACTGAATGTGAGGAATTTACTGACTGATCAAAATTGACTGACTGGGTAGGTCGTTTGCCTTTGCTAGGCTTAGGCTCTTGAATTTGAGATTTAAGCTTCTTTAATGGCTGAGTAGAATGAGAATGTGAAGCTTCTGATATAATATGAAGGGAATATCGCTTCGGAGGAGGTGGAGGTAATGGAAATGAAGTTGTGCGACATCCTTGGACTTGATGTTGAGGAGGGTTACAAATTTCATTCCAACCATCATTGGTTGGAACCTTAGGAGGTAATGAAACTTGTGGTTGTATGGGAGTTCCAAAGATACTTGGATAAGGTTGAAGGGGTGGTCTTTCAGGTGGAGTACAGGGTTGGAAGGCCCCTTACGCTGCTAGGTTTAAGAAACCCCAAACATGTGCACGAAACCCCCTTTCCCAAACAAGTGCTCAAATATGTTATGCTATTCTACAAGCCAGGTTTGGAGGGGACGCTAGGATGTCCTATTGGGATAGCGCTCATTGGATGTGGGATGTTTCTGGGTGAAGACAAATCAAGGCCATGTAAGTGGCGGAGGTGGTAAGGGATGTCTAAGCAATGGGTGTAGTGATGACAGGGGAATGTATGGCTTACCTGTGGGTGCCTCTTAAGAGGGTGAGCTGCACCTTGTCATGGATGAAAATCTTTCCAAGCCCATTCATGCCTTTTATATTTTGTTCTTATTACCTTTTCTTTCAAGAGACTAGTTAGGGGACACTGCCCTGGCGTGGTGACTAGCGGTGACAATGTTACCCACAAGCATTTCACGGAAATGAGAAGGTTAGCTCATGATGAGACCCCCTTTCTCTTGGCTATACCACCAAGAGCCACTACCCTGGCGTGGTGACTAGTTGAATGGTAGTTTCATACCACTACATGCCCATGAACCTAATAGGTTGGCTCATGATGAGACCCCCTATCCTCCAACTAGGTCTTGATTTATTATTTTTTACGGGTTCCTCTGTTTCTTACTGAGAATCCCTTTATTTCTTTCTTAGGGATCCCTGGGCGAAGCATATGAAGGTTTCATTCTTTTGTCTTTTATATTTTTCCAGCTACTTTTACCCTCTGGGCCTTTATCCCCTTCTTCCCACAAGGTAAGGTACAACCCTTTGCTAGCTTGGAAAACCCAATGCCCGGACCAGTGTATGGGGTGGATGAGAGGGAAAAAGATGAAAAGTGTTAAGTATGGTGGGAACAGGCGATGACCTTTCATGAACCCCCACCAAGTGACAAATAAAAACCTATGGGAACCGACTTACTAGGGAATCTTGTCACTCCCCCCAGTGTGGACAGTTGGAAAGGCATAAGGTCCAAGCACACATTAGAAGTAAAAGAATTAAATGTACATATTCAAATGTTTTGAGAATCAAAGTGACACATACCATGATACCCGTACTCATTACCTCATGGAGCAAGACCCACTGCTGAAGGACCAAGCTGATGGGATGGATGTTGTTGTTGCTGACAAGGTGGAGGCACTGAAGAAGAAAAGGATGGGCCCTCCAGGGCCAGGATCAAGTCGATATGGCTCTCGGTACTCCATGTCTAGGACCTGTGGGCCTCAAGACATAATCTCCTTAGTTATCCCTAGGCTAGGGGATAACAAGATTCTTTAAAGGCTGAGTAGAATGAGAATGCAAAGCTTCTGATATAATATGAAGGGAAGATCTCTTTAGAGGAGGTGGAGGTAATGAAAATGAAGTTGTGGGACATCCTTGGACTTGATGTTGAGGAGGGTTAAAAATTTCATTCCAACCATCATTGGTTGGAACCTCAGGAGGTAATGAAACATGTGGTTGTATGGGAATTCTAGAAATACTTCGATGAGGTTGAAGGGGTGGTATTTTAGGTGGAGGATGAGGTTGGAAGGCCCCTTGCCCTGCTAGGTTTAAGAAACCAGTTTGTAGGAGCTGATTGAATTCTTCAAAATCAACATCAAAGTGGATAGAGAAGGAAAGTATTTTGTTACCCCAAAAATCATTAGGCTTCCTTCCTCTTCCCCCGTTTCCTCTACCATGAATTCCTTTGTTGAAGAAGCTCATCTATAGGTGCAAGGTTAAGTTAGAGTATGTAACAATAGCAATTGAGACATCAAATGCTATTTGCAATAAATATAATTTGGAAATAGATCCGTCTGGAAACAAACAATAATGCAATAAATCAAGATATATAGGGAGGGGCAACCAAAATATGAATTTTTCTTTGAATCATTTCATCATCCCGCACAAGTAATCATTATTTAAGAACACGGGAACTTTTTATGAAATTTAGGAGAATGAGAGAATTTGTAATGTATGAAAAATGGAATTATGATAAGGATGATGATGAAACATGTTCAACAATATTACATATACCATTGACCACTTTTCCTATCCAAATATTAATCCACAACAACCACCTCAAAATGTACTGTCAACTGTGAACCATCATTACTAGCCTTTCATTGTCAAGTGATATTTATATACATCAGGAAGAAAATATGAATAAAATGAAAATGAAATTAGGAAATGGGAATAGTTTATGAAAAATGATAGTATGAGGAAATTGGCGTTGACAATCCAAAAATCCTACTCATCATAATTTCTTTAAAACTTATCTCTTAGAACTATGCTCTTCTACCATAGAATATATTCATGTTGTCCTTTTATGACATTAACTATTAGAGAAAAATTAATTTTATATAGCAGGGAGAGAAATAAATTATATTGAAATGATATATGGAAATGGGGTTTAAGGAATAATTAATGGAAAGTGATAATATGAGGGATTTGGTCCTGTATATACAAAATAAAACATTATAGTTCCCAAAAAATAAATCACATTATTGGTTCGATACCAAACACCATTTTTATGTTCAACAACCAACATAGACCATATATGTGACTCATAACAAAACAATTT
Organism: Picea sitchensis; assembly: GCA_010110895.2. Classification (NCBI taxonomy): domain Eukaryota; kingdom Viridiplantae; phylum Streptophyta; class Pinopsida; order Pinales; family Pinaceae; genus Picea; species Picea sitchensis. Next base: position 16,768 of record SNQJ01S0164170.1, on the reverse strand, counting down.
CCAACAACCTGTATACTTCAAATCATCTGGGTCAAGTTTGGGTCTAATATCATAACTGTGAACTTGTTAATATCATCATTTTGAAACGAGCAATTGAAAATCGAACTTAGATATATACCCACATATTTCCAGGATTAAACTCTAAGCATAAGACAAACATACTACATTATGCTCATCCAAATGCCCAAATTTGAGGAAAGGAATAATTTCCCTTTTGTTTGAAACTACAAAGACGACATTTTCTGAAACAAGAAATTGAGTTGCCGACCAAACCGAGAATGAAATCTTCCAACAATTCAAAGCCACATGAAATGAAAAGGTATCCTCAAAATCTCCAATGACCATATAATGAATGCTATCAAAATGATGAAGCTATAAAAAAACCTCTTTTTATTTTAAATCATTCCTTAAACGTGCACTAAATCACAAAACACCTAGGGTTTTAGCAAGATGCTAATGAAATGATAAAAGGCTCTAGGGTGGCAACCCCAACAAAATGTCTATGTCCCATGAATTTAATGCATGTGACCTCACATTCTCCAATACCACCATTACATTAACTCCAAATCCAAATAATATTTCCACTATATCACCCAACCACCAATTACATGCTAAATAAACGTGCCACATATGCCAATTATCACATGCCCCAGAGCCATGTCACCACATAAACATTCAATAGTAATCCAAATCATGTATGAACTTTTCCATCACTATCCCACATTCATTTCCAATAGACCATGCGATAAGTATATAAAACTCAACGTAAATGAAAAAAGAAATATCGAAAGGTGGTGCTATGTGATCACCATACACCATGTGCAATTCAAATTTAACACGCCACCTTTGTTTAAATATAACTAGTGTTGTTGTATGCAATGATATGTGGAAATACATGTGATATTTCCAACATAGTAAACCATATTATCATACTATACAAAAAATGAATAAAATTGACCACCTTTTAAAATATACCATGCATTAGAGCTTTAACCGTTTGTGTTCCTTTTCTTTCTTTTACAATGTTCCATGTAATTCAACCAAGGACTAGGCCTATAGTATTATGTTGCTAAGACATATCAATTATATATGCAATATCTATGAGTTGTTCCATAACCTCTTTTGTGACCTCCTCATAATATTTATGAACAAAATGTGAGATGTGAGTTTGTTTGAAATTTATGAGCATGATATTTTCCTTTTTTGACAAAATTATAATCATATCATAGAAGCAACTAATAACATTGCAAATTGTAAGTGAGATTGATTTCTGAACTGCCAACAAAATACACTCAAGACATATGCCCATGGAATCACATTAGTGACCAGGTGATACTCAATCCAAGGGGGTATTTCAAAGAAAAATACAGTGTTACTTCCTAGGGGGTCCCACCTATAGTTAAATATTTATACATCATAGATAGATAATTTTTTTAAAATAGTGTATTGCAATCATTTGCAGACTTGGTGGCTTAGTTGGTGATTTTATGATTCAACACCTTCCTAGATTTTCTATCTCCTTCATACCCTTTGCAAAAAACAATGGACCATCTCATACCTTTTTGCCTATTTTTCAAAAATCATAAAAAGAGGCTTAAAATCCAATCAAAAAACTCAGAGAACCCTACAACATACAATATTTTTCATCACATAATTGGTCCTCAAAAAATTCTTGCACTATGAATCAACTAGGTTCCAACTCCAAAGCGTCCTTCAATAATATATCAACAATCTCATGTAGTTCCCTATAGATATGTGTAAAGGATGACCATTCAAATTCATTCATGCTATTGCAAATATGGTTTAAAAGGGGCATAATATAATATAACAGAGTCCACATGGAGGAGAGCTTTGCCTTCATATTTGTAACTCTTCCTTGGGAGTAGTGTATTTTGAAGAAGTGTTCTTTGGAAATGTAGAGGATAACCCCCACTCCACATAGCGAGGGGTGTCCCTGAATCACCCCATAAAAAAATCCCCACGAGATTCCTTCTTTTAGATTAGGCATGACAGGTCATCTTACCTTTATTTTCTTAAACTTGTTTTTGAACTTAGATGCCAGCTTGACAATAATACTGACAACCACCATGGATAGAATGTACAGATTCTATAAAATGGACAAGTTTTTGACTCATCAAATGAAATACACAAACAAACCTAGGGCAGATCCAAAAACCTGAGCACTTTGCATTTTTTTCCATTCGAAGAGCCACTCCTCTAATGAGCTTGCAATCAACTAAAATTTAAATTCTAACAAATCACAGGATATACTCCATACCTTGCAAGTGAACTGGCATTCCACAAATAGGTGTGATGTTGATTCCTCATTAGATTTTCAGATGACACATTTGCTTGTGCTCATCCAACCTCTCTTGATGACCACCTCCCACGTGACCACCTTTTTACTCAAAGCCAACAAGTATACCATGATAAATTTCACAGGTGCATTTTTTTTCTAGACTTTTTTCCAGCACCAATAGACAGGATCCTGAAAGGCTCGGTTTCACCATATACATCCCATTTATAGGATTTTTTTCCCAAACTAGAGAGTCTTTTTCTTCTTCAATTAAAGTAATAAAATTTGATTTTAGAGACTCTACAAAAGTCTCAGTCGAATTATATGATAGTAATTATGTTACATTTGATAATCAATATGGGTTTGTAAAATTACAAAGTGTCAGACACAATATATGTAGAGATGATCTCAAAGCGTCTAACACACCATTTTCTAACAAACAACGAAGCGAAAATCTCAGAAATGGTTGCTCATCTAATAGTGAATATTCTAAGGTAGAATTGCATGTTGAATATAGATCCTTATATTCAATAGCACTCCATTGGATTCACTCTATAAATTATATTGACCACCTTCAATTGAAAATATAAACAACAAAATTGAGAAACTAATACATGCAGAAAATATGCCTATCATGAGTAGTTGCCAACCAGTGAAAAATTGGTGACCATTAATTGCATAGACTACAACTATGACAATTCCTTGTCATAGGACAACCATTCAAACTAACACACAAACAAGAATGAAAATCTTGTTCCAACAAGAATTAGTTTAATCCACACAACATAAATAAAACTATAGAAATTGAATAAACTCACACAATGAAAGGAAACTATTGGAAAATATATACTAGAGGGAGGGGGACTTGCCTCCCTTGGAACACAATGCCAAGAAATACTACAATGGAGAGATATTGATCTGCATCAAGTTCTTTATTCCATAATTCTCCTCTGAATTACATTTATCCTCCTTACATTTATACGTATAACTTACATCTCATAGGAAGAAAATGGTTACAAAAAAATGAGACTAGATCCCAAATGCATGGATATACAACCAACACAAACTTTATTACAACAATGGAGGTTAACATATAAGCACAACAACATGATCTTTAGCAAAACTATATTCCCAAATTCGTCCACAAGAGGTGAAACTACCCAAATATTGAGAAATATTGAGGCATATTAATATCTTCCGAACCGTTTTTTGTTTTGGAATTATGCTCGCTTGTTACTCAATTTGGGGCATTCGATACAAAACCCATGTCTTCAATTTTCCAAATTCACCTTCGTCTATACGGAAATCTAGTGGAAAAACTTCTTTTAGAAATAGGCAGCTACATGAATTTTAGTAGTGTTACATGATTCAAAAGATTCTTGCTACCGGATTTGAACTGCATAAAACAACATTAGTAAAACCATTCTTTTACTTCTCTAATTCACTAAAGAGTAAGAGAAATCAATGAATTAAGCAATAAAATACCTTGTATCTTGTATTGGCACTTTTACTTAAAAACATAAGGAGATATAACAAAGGGATAGGTAAGGATAGGTTCAAATGGACAAAAAGGAGGCCGATTCGTAGTGTAGAATGAACCAAAAATGTGACCCAACATCTCCCCAACACCTGTACTTTTTCATGTCCTCATGCAAACAAAGACAGTTGGTGGTTTTGAAAAAATTGGAAAAATTGAATCCACTTCACTTATCTTAGTAGAGTAGGAGATAGAAAAAAGGTCTATCAAATCATGATTAAGGGATTATCGAATCATGCATGGGTTATGATTATAATATGATTGTGTTATTCATGATTTGGTGGATTTAGGTGGTAGTTGATTGGTAAGAAAAATGGTAGTTTCGATTCATTGGTTATATGATGGCAGGGGGTGGATATAATATAGGAGAATGGGCAAGGTAATGAATGGTGGGTATAAGGGGGATGATGGAATACAACAAGATCAAGTATTTCATTTTGCATTAAGTTCCCACTCTTTAAATGAACTAGGAAGCAACATAAATGTCTTACCTCCAGTTACCTTGTTGTTCATTTGCAAAGATACTTACATGGATGGAATGCACATGATTTGCAGGAAGACTTAGAGATGTGAAGAGTGAACATAGGAAGGATGCTAAATACTGTTGTTGAAAGGCATCGGTGATGTAGATGCTAGAACTAATGTTAATAGAGTAATGTATGTTGAATTTGATGTGTTGAATGCTATAAGAAATCTTGTTGTGTTTTTGTTTGAAAAATATTTTGACAATCTACTGCAAGAACATAGAAATTTGCTATAAGAACAAAGATCAGTGACCTTGACCATGGATCTGTTCTTTGACTGAGGATTGTTGAGTTGATTAAATAACAGGTAAGCGTAATACCCTCATGCTTAACAAAACCCATGCTTCAAAATTTCACCTAGAGTTGCGTAAATATGCCAACCTTGGAGGTCGTTAACGTAACAAGAATCTGTTGTAGGTAGCTACATGAAAATATGAAAAATAGGATTCAAAGACATACCCATACATCCCTCATTATGAAACTTATGGAAATTTCTCCCGCTTATTACTTAGATGGTCATATGGGGCACAAAACCCATGTCCTTGAATGTCTTCATTTGGCCTCAACTGGTTGTAATAATTGTGAAAAATTTCTCCTGAAGCAGGCTTCTACAAGAACCTACAAGAAATGTCCAACTACAAGAATTCTAGGCGTGAACTGCTGCAGGAAATCTCATAACACTTTTTTGAGTACTGATCAACCTTGTATAGAGTGGGGTGTATTTTCATATCTCATATTAAGGAATGTTGGAGCACTAAAATCTTAACATTTGCTACTACAATAACTTATTTAAAACATGAAAATGAATTTCAAGCAAGCTCATTTATAACTATGCAAGGACCTTGGCTTTCATAGTTAGACTTATTTCTCTTTACTACTTCATTTATTTAATTATTACCGTATCCTACTCTACTTGGAAAAAAGAAAACCTCTTCTCAAGTGTAGGAATACTTCCAGTGAATCCATGTGAAAAATGGGATTACAAATGTACTCACATCCAAGTTTGAAAAATATACCTCAATGACTACCCAAATATGAGGAACCAACAAATTTTATTGATTTGATTCCAAGAAGTATTGAAGAAGGAAGTGGTGCTTTGTCCTGGTGATCATCTGGTACCAAATTTAGATCTAGTCACTCGTCACTTGGTTTTCCTTTTCATTATTATTGACTTGTATGTCCTCCTTTTTCATACTCTGAAGATCTTCAAAGACTTGGCTCTTACATTTTTGAATGCACAAGGTATATATACATGAAAGAAATTATTCAATCTCGGGCCCCAAGGTTTACTTTCCATCGAATATTGTCTGTGGCTCTTTGATTTCCCTTGTGGATTGGAAAGGATAATCAAATGCAAGAATTTTTGTAGATGTTTCTCATGGGACTCTTATTCTTCTATCACTTTATGAGATGCAAATCTATCTTCAATTGGCACCAGAATTTGAGAAATTTCCCGAGGTAGCATTCATCTTCACTCAACTAGCATTTGTGACCATTGATTGCACATGGATTAGTGTATGGGAGTTCTTATAGATAAAAAAATTACAAAGTAAATTTCGAGGAAAATCATGCAATCAGACTCTCATGCTACTAAGGGCATGCTATCATCAAGACCCTATTGACATGAGTAGCGAATCAAACTAAAAATCTAGAAGAAACAATCACACACTCACTTCAAGACTAACTCCTTAAGCACTTCCCTAGCAATGACGCCAAAAATGTCATTCGAATTATATGATAATATTTTTTTTACATTTTATCATCAATCTAGGTTTCTAAACTTACGAAGTGCCATGCACAATATATGTAGAGTTGATCTCAAAGTGCTCGACACACCATTTTTTAACAAACTACGAAGAAAAACTCTCAGAACTGGTTTCTCATCTAATAGTGAATATTCTTAAGTAGAATTGTTGGTTGAATATAAATCCTTATATTCAACAGTACTCCATTGGATTCACTCTATAAATTAGATTGAAAACCTTCAATTGAAAATATAAACAAAAAAATTGAGAAACCAATACATGCAGGAAAGATGTCTATCATGAGCAGTTTCCAACTAGTGAAGAACTGGTGACCATTGATTGCATAAACTACAACTCTGACAATTCCTTGTTCAGAGGACCACCATTCAAAATGACATATAAACAAGCATGAGAATCTCGTTCCAACAAGAATTATTTTAATCCACACAACATAAATACAACTACATAAATTGAATAAACTCAGACAATGAAAGGAAACTATTGGATAACATATACTAGAGGGAGGGGGCCCTGGCTCCCTTGGCATACATTGCGAAGAAAGGTCACAGTTGAGAGATCTTGATCTGCAACAAGTTGTTTATTCCAAATTCTCCCCTCATTACAATGATCCTCCTAACATTTATACATATATATTACATCTCATAGAATGGAAGTGGTTACAACAAAATGAGACTAGATCCCAAATGCATGGATTTACAACCAACAAAAACATGATTAAGGTAATGGAGGTTAGCTAATGACTGTTGGATATGTATGAATAACATAGAATCACAACAACACGATCCTTCACAAAACCAATATTCCCAAATTTATCCACAAGAGGTGTAACCACCCAAATATTGAGGCGCTACAGGAATTAAGGGCGCTATAGGATTCTGGGAAAATCCTCCTTGAAGATCCACCCATATCTCCCAAACTATTTTTTTTTTTTTTTTCAAATCTATCTATGTTTTACCCAATTTGGGGAATTATACACAAAACTAATGTCTTCAATTTACCAAATTCATCTTCATCTATCTGGAAATGTTGTGGAAAAACTACTTCTGTAAACATGCCACTACAAGAATTCCAGTAGTGCTACATGATTCAGAAGATGTCTGCTACCAAATTCAAACTGCTGACTTTTGCAAGTAATTTAGGAAATGACAAAGTATATTCTAAATAAACATCAAAACATGGGGAAGAAACACAAATTTAATGATTAATTGTCTTATGAAGCTCAGATGCGGTGAAGGCTTATAAAATGGACAAATACAAAAGTACAAGTGACAAATGGGTGAAGATGAAGGATAAGTCAAGTGAAAAGTGGACCAAATGGTCATTGAATTTTTTTTAATTCCGAGACTCAAGAAAAATCTTCCCATTCAATATATTTTTTCCCTTCCAATCCCAGATCATCCTATGATTTCCATAGAGAGTGCCCCAACTCATCTTTGATTTTTTGTTTGGCATCCCAAATAGAAAAAAATCCTAAATTGTGAAGATTCAAAATTATCTCATATGAAAGTTTGAAAGAATTGTTCGCCCCTTCTTGTTACGAGGGGAAAACTCTCTATGGCCAGGGTAAACCACAAAAGAAATGTATGACTGCAGAAATCTACTCAATTCCAACATATGCTATATAAACCAATGTGCAAGCAAGATAAGAAAGAAGCCTACCTCGTTCCAACGTTTGATGATGTTCCACTGTTGAGTACTTTGACTCAAAGCTTTGTACCTGCAACAATTTCTCAACAAACAAGAAGAGTAAGTATATAGTGACAATATAAAGGGGTTAGCACATTAGATAGCATAATCCATTAATAAACATTACAAATATGTGCATGGATAATAATCATATATTTGCATGATACCAATTGGATGGGAAAGGAGTATTTCTATTAATAAATGATCAGCAGAAGCGAAAACATTACAGACTTCTGTGTCGGCACTGTTCGAAACCAATAAACCAAGTTCCTTCCAACTGGGCCTCCACCACTTCAATCATCCACCAAAGGAAAGCTCATAGAAAAGAGACAATGAGGTTCTCTCAACAATAGGGAAAGAGCTTGGGGGCTGAACACGGTGTTCAGACTTGAGGGACAAAGGGATGCAGACTCAATATGAAATAATTTCTCCAGAGTAACTTTGCTCTCAAAGTTGAATGCTTTCTCCTCTTTTCCATAGCTTGGAATTGTGTTCTTATAGCCTTCAAAATGAAACTGAAGGGCCGAGTCAGAACGTTTCTAGTATATGGAAGGCCAATGATCAGAGATCTCCTGTCGTGACATGGAAACCTGACTTCATTTTTGTATTTTCTGGCACAAATCCTGATGTACGTAGGTTGTAGTGGAGCATCCTGCATATACACATGCTCTATAGTAGATAGGGCACGTATATGTGGAAAAATATGTATTTTTATCTCTGGATTCATCAAAAAGGGATGACAAGTCTGCATAGGGAAATGGAAAAAGGCCCTCTGTGCAAGATAGCAATGGTGAGGCAAATCTTGCTATAACACTTCCCAAAGATCTTCACTGATTCAAATTCTCTTCCCATTGCCAATTTTCCATGATAACCGGTCCCCAACTAGATAAAATGCATCCACCATAGTCTTCTAGCCAATAGATCCATTTGTCGCCGATTTAGTTGAGTCTCATAACAATTCAAATATTGATCTTCTGGGAAAACATTTTGTTGCCATCACCCTGCCCCATAACATAGAGTTATGAGTAAGTCTCTAGAGACTCTTTGCAACCAAGGCCTTATTGAACCATAATATGTTTTTTACTCCCCATCCACCATATATTTTAGGCATTGCAATCTGTGACCACTTGACTAAGGGGATTGTTGCACTGACTTAGTGGTCTATATTCCTCGACATTTAATTATCAATTTGAGTAAGTAAACTTGTGAGACACTAACACTATATGTGCAGATTTGACTATGAATTTTCTCTAAAGAGTTCTATTGGACTTGCCAGAATCACAAATAGATGGTAAAATTCTTCAATCAACTAGTCAGGTTTAACTATCAAATGGTAAAGACTCAGACTGCAAATTGATCACTACTCTCATAAGTGTGCCTCTTGCAGAACTCACCTTGTTTAGTTAATTGAAATTATGATCAGAGAAATTATTTTGGTTTATGAGTTAAAGGTAACTGATTCAAACTTAAACAACTGGAAAAGTGTTCATCACATAAAATTACAATTTTAACTTCCTTTGAGAATATTTCTTGAAGTTGTTTGTATGGAAATGAAGACAAAATCTTATTAAATTTAGGTTGAATACTTTGAATGTATATATATAAAACAAATCATTCACTAAACTCAAAGAGATTAAGGTCTGTAAAATATTGTAGAAAGGAAATTCACACTTGATTTCAAATTAAAATAGAATTATTAATCTACAGGAATTCGAATATGCATCTACAAGAATTTATCAGATACTATGAGATTATACGAAAATACAATAAACACACATTTATAGGAAATTATAGTAAAATGATTTATACAAATATTACATAAATACGTTTTAGAATTTGAAATCAATAAAGACAAGTTGAAGGAAATAACTTCACACAACTTACAAGAAACACAACACAATCTAGGGGGGTCTTCCTGGGGTGTGCTATCTAAATAAATTCAGAATAGATAAAATATGAATGCAAGAATTACCAAATCTCCATTAAATTAATCTTCAATCACAATTCAAACATTACAATATGTCTGAGGTAAAAATAAAAACATTCTCCTTAACCTATTCAGATCCCCTGCCTCTTATTTTATACAATTACTTTGAAAATCAAATGCCTTCCTACATCTAACTAATTTCAGAAATTATGGATGAGATCTCCATTATAGTGCTAGGGAGAATATCGTCTTGGTCTTCCTAAGATGGACCCTCAATTTTCTAGTTGAATTTCATTGCCCCTTTATTTCTGGTGTTGAATCCCATATTTTCTGAACAATTTGCAGGTTTTCTGGTAATGCCTATGAATTTCCTGTAATTCTATTGATGTTGACCAAGTGTTTGAATACTGAGCTTTGTACACTATAGAGATGAAAAAATAGGTAATTCATCATCTTTAGGCATCCATGAGATAGCTCCAAGTGTAATTTCTCCTTTTGACCGAGGGGAATTATCTCAAACACCAATTCCTCTAATAACTCAAAAATACAGTTAATTCCTGTAATAACTGATTTATAAGTAGTAAATTTCAAAATAACTTTTAATCACCATTTACAAGATAAACTAAGAGTTTTCTTACAAAATACAACTTATGCCTTGTTTTATGCACATTATTCCATCAAAAGAGGTGAAAATGGACAAAAGTGCAGGGTGATCAAGAAAAAGTGGAGGTGAAAAGGATGGTAAGAAGATCAAAATTGACACCCAATAAGGATGCCTGAAGAATCCTTTATACCTGACCAAAGGAATTGGAAAACTATTTTTATGGTCTTTGAGAGGATTCCTTTTGGAATATTTGCAATCGAGGCCCAATAGACACGAATTATTCTTAGAACATATTTTATTAAAACCAAGAGCCCTCCCCTAGACAGAGTTCTGAAAGTCCAATTTGTCACCCTCACTTGAATTTTTCTTGGCAACCAAAGCTAATCCTCTATGATCCTATATCCGCTGGGTTTTAAATAAAATCCCAAGTATTTGGTACCCTCATTAATGGCCTTTAGCTTTAAAGGAAACCAAACCACTAACTGAGCCATGATCGAATTCTCAAGAGAGGAAGTAAAAAAGGTTGACTTTTCCATATTAATTTGCATTCCTGTTGTTGCGTTGAACATGTCAATGATGGATTTTATCATTTTTATCTCCTACATCATTATATCATCAAAAAATAATAAATGTGTTAGAAAAACCTCTGGAACCATTTTAATTCCTTTGAGAAGACTGTTCCTTTTTCCTTTTTCAATGAGTTTGCTAAGGCCCTCTGTCAGGATGAGAAAGAGGGATGAGGACAATGGGAAACCATGTCATAGTCCCGTGGACGAGATAAAATAAGAGGATGGAGATCCATTGATTAGCAAAACAAAGGTTTCAGATTCAACAAAGATCATAATCCAGTTTACGGTGGGAAAATTCATACCCATTTGAATCAAGGAGAGCCTCAAGAAGGTCCAATTGGTTTTGTCATAATCCTTTGACAAGTCTAGCTTTATCACGAAGGAGGGGATATTTTTGGTCTTTATGGTGTGAAAGGATTCTTGAGCTAAGAACACAACAATTTGTATCTCTCTTTTGAACATGAACCCAAATTGTTCCTCTGAGACTATAGTGCTTAGAATCGGTTTGATCCCATTGGAGAAAATCTTTGCAATTAATTTGTATATCAGGTTACAACAATGAATGGGTCTAAAATCCTCAAAATAGGAAGTCTCCTTTTTTTTATTATCAACGTCAGAAACGTCTTACTTAGGGAGACATGGACTTTACCATATTTATGTGATTCATGTATTACCTACCCCTTCCTTTGTAATTTATGGAAAGGAGGACACCAACTAACCTTTTGAGTTTTTGATTTCTAAAATCGAGTTTAGGTTCTTGCGATGGTTGGCATAGTTATGAAAAAAAATTGAATTACTATCTCCTTCTTGGAGCTAGACTGCCTCACTTTTGAGTCCCCATTTTGATCCTTCTAAAGCTAACAACTCATTATTCTTGGTAAGGATGGTTCCAAGCTCCAACTCTTCATCCTTAGAGAGAGAATCCATAGGTTTTGATATTAACAAATATGCTAGTCTATCGTCAACCTCCCTAAAGTGAGCAAGGTTTCTCTGGTTGAAATTTCACGACCAAATCCTAGAAATGTTGTTGACCTTTTGTAGATTTGTCTTCATATGATACATAAATGTGCATACCAGAACATATTTTAAGTGATTCCACTCATAAACAATGAGCTTTATATAGTCACTTTCCTCTAACCAATCTTGATTGAATTTTAGAGGAGTAGGTGGTTTTGTTCCGCCTTTTGAAATATTCAAGTTGATTGGCATATTATCTTAAATTCCCCCGAACAACATTGAATATTTGATTATCCATGGGTTTGAAAACACATATTCCACCAAAAATAACCTATCCAACATCTTAGCCACCAGATCTACTCCTTTCCTTCTGTTCCGCCATGTACGAGATATTTTTGGAGGTTCCATATCTACCCGTTAATGGGAGGAGATCCAATGGGATAAAAATCCTTCAAGCAAGTCCTTTCAAGGATGAATCCCCCATACTTATTTAAGGGATAAAGTAAAGTTCATTTCCCCTCCTATGATGAAATTTTTAATCCCTAGAAGACTAGATCCACTTAAGGAATCCCATGACTTTTAATCAACATAAGGGACCTAAACGTTGATAATTCTGAAGGTAACCCCCAGGGAGGCATCCTCCACATCCAAAATAATTCCAGATGGGAAATCCAAGAAGATATGGATTCAAAATTGGGTCCCCAAGCAGTGATAAGCCTACCCAAAAAACCTATAGCATCACTAGCACAAAATGACCAATATCTGAGCCAAGGTATGAAAACTTCTATGGCCTTAGCACTTGGGCACATAATCTCTTGAATAAATATGATATCTAGTTTATAGTCAAAGAAAATTATTTTGAGGGAATATATTTTTGGGGAACCCCTACCCCATGAGCATTGAAGGACAAAATAATCATTTGGGAACTCAAGAGAGGGAGTTTCCTGCTCCAAGGGCACTTAAGATGGTAGACTATTTGCCTGATTTTATATCCTTCATTTACTGATGTTGTGCTATGGACAGGTGTTATTTTATCCCCACTTGATTAGAAAAAACCCTGTCCATAGAAATACCCCCAATAGGAGTGGCTTCCTACCCTTTATGAACTTAGGAACATAATAGATAATCCTATTTAATATCAATTTTAGAGGAAAAGGAGCAAGAGGGAGAGTTTGAGGAGGGGGCTTCCCGCATTTCCAATGGGGCCAAGGGAGGGCAACATTTTTTCACTTTCGGTATAGGGAGGGGATTATCCAAAAATAATTCTCCCACTTTTGATTCATAGGAGACATGATAATCCTTTTTGATATGGGAAAGGGAAGAAGACAAGTCTGTGTCCTCAACAAAAACCATTTGTCTATCATTTTCAACCGTTGACTCCACCTTTTTAAAATTTGTATAGGGATGATTTCCCAAGGAGGGACTGTAGTTCCTGGGGTTAGGTTGGTCCCGAGGGTTATCGCGTGAGGAAGAGTCATCGCTCGCCACATTTTTTGTAGCCTCCGAGTTGTCTTCTACCTTTCGCTTCCAGGTTTTTCTGAATAGAGGGAACTAAGCAGGATCCCTTTGGCATTGAGATTTCAAGTGATCCACTTCATGGCACTGTAATGTTCCCAAGTAATTTTGCTAGGAACCTTGGGATATTTTCTGATCTTGTTTGTGTTATTGTTTAAGTGTTTATGTAGGTTTGTCTTTAGAAAGTTGCGCTGGGTGGCATGTATTGAGTTTTTATAGCATATGGAGCACAATAATATATGAATACTATAAGATACAAGAGAAAACACAAATAAATGCTCAAATAACTTCAGATCTAACCTTTATTTAGATAATAAGCTGACCTCCATACATAAGATCTGCAGATCTAGAACAATATAGAAAGATAAAGGAGTCTAGGCTGAATATGCCCTAAAGATACAACAATATAGAGAGATAAGACCTCCTAGGCCTTCAACAACTGAATGATGGTCAATATAAGATCAATTTATTTCCCTTGAAGGCTTGAAACTTTCATATATGGTGTTGGTGCGCCCCCAACTAGCTGAAGAAGCTAAGAAATTCGACTTCCTTGAAGATGGCCTCCAAACCCTTACAAAATGCTGCCAAACTGTAGATCAAGGAAATCATAGTGCATATGGAGAGAATCCTTAGTCAAATCTTAAAATCTAGTCTTCCAACTCAATGCATCCTCAGTGAATAGTGCACCCCTCTTCATAAATTCATACCAAGGCCACAATAAAATAATAAACATGACAATCCCTCCAATATAAGCTTAGAAAGGGTGATATAGGCCTAACAAACCCTCCATGAAGAGATTTTCCTCACATTTCCCTTCTCCACTTCAAATCGAACTGATCTCCTTCAAACAATGCATCCCACATGTTGGAAACCATCAGATCTATGCCCTGCCTTATTCTTAGACTGTAGAAATTAACCTGTAGATGAATAGAATGGTGGGGGAGGAATATTTCACCTCCTTGGCCAAGTTGGACCAGGAACAGAGGGATCTTTCACCTCCTCACCGATCTCTAGGGTTTATTGACTCAAAACCCTCAAAACATAAGCTGCATAGCTCAATAATCTCTCAATAGAAAATGTCACCGATCTCTAGGTTTATTTACTAAAAACCCTCAAAACATAAGCTGCATAGCTCAATAATCTCTCAATAGAAAATGACATGAATGAGGAGTGAGGCATTCCTCTCTCTCTTTATACCTCCATCTTCTAATTCTCGGGCTGAGTTGTTTCTTTTACTAAGGTTATTGTTTTATTTTCTCCTTAAGTCAAATAACCCTTTTCATCTTCCTCATAGTGACTCTTTAATAAAACAACATTAAGTCCTTTAGCGACACTTTAGTGCCTCCTAACCCATTTTACCCATTGGACTATAGCCTAGAGGGGTGAATTGTGAGTACTGAGTCCTCATTTTTTCGTGTCAAGGAGAGGGGAACATTATAGACTCCCCTACAAAAATTTCTTGTCCACAAGCAATTCTGAACTTGTTTGTTGTAGCACTTGTTCACTCTTGCAAGTGGCATCTTCTATAGGTAAATTTTTCCATTTGACCAAGTATTCTTTAATGTCCATGTTCCTTAGATATTTCACCCTCACCTCCAAAATCTCCTATAGAATCAAGATCAATTTCCTTCATAAGACTGTGGTGGCTCTTCATTAGCTACAACATGATGTCCCAATGCCTTCTTTAGGTAAGATACATGGAAAAAATTGTGGATTTTTCTTCCCTATGGTAGCAGGTAACTCATATGCAACTTCCCCAACTTTCCTTTTCACCCTGTAAGGCCCATAGAAAAGGTTTGAGATTTCTAGTGTCATTTTTCTTAATGGATGTATGTCAACATATAATTTCTACTAGTTTTGAGCCCTTTGAAAATGGTCTTTGAGTTCCTTGAGAATGTCTTGAATTTTTTTGTATCCATTCTTTAGCCATAGGGGCCCTACTGTCTCCAAACACAATCTCAACAAAAAGTAAGGGGATCATAATTGAATAAATATTTTAAGGGAGACATACTAATAGATACATGGTGAGTGGTGTTGTAGAAATATTCCGCATAAAGCCACTGACCCATGCTTTTTTCAGATACATAATTGTGAAGATAACCTTCCACCCACTTGTTCACACATCAATTTTCCCATTTGTTTGTGGATAATACGTAGCGTTGGGAGTCCCACCCATGATCCCAAACATTTCCTGGCCAAATATACCTATAAATATGTTGTCCCCTGCCACTCACAATCATCTTTGTATCCCATGCAACTTGAAGAGTTCCATGAAAAACATATCTGCCACCTAAGATACGCTGAATTCCATGGAGATGGAAAAAACATGAGAAAATTTAGTCAAGCTATCAACCACACACAAATATGCAATCTTACCCATGTGCCTTGGAGAGAACTGTAATGAAATCCATAGACACACTCTCCACTTGTGCTCTAGAATAGGTAGAGGTTGTAATAGACTTGTTGGGTGAGTGTGCTCATATTTGTTCTATTGGAAAGTGGTAAATTCCTTGATGTGGTGCATGACATCCCCCTTGAGGTCCCTTCCAAGAGAACCTTTCCCCTATATATCTATAAGCTTTAAGAAATCCCTCATGCCCCTCAAGCACGATGAGTTCTTGAAATGCTTGAAGCACCCTTTTTTTTAATAAGGACTCTCGAACTAGATAAATCCTCCCCTTGTAATAAATGATGTCATGTTAAGTACCTATACCGTGATCTGTAAATATAATTTTAAATAACCAAGAATAAACCATAAACCATTCACCATGCAACAATGAACACAAGAAATATCCAAAACCCTTGAGGTAGGGTAACACCATATATTAATCCTTATGGAAGGATAAAACTCCTCAAGCAATCCTTGCTTGTACAATCACAATATTCTTCACTATGTTTCATTACATTGCCTAGACTTCTTTACATAGCTCTCCCTATCTCCTAGGAACCTTCTAGAGAGCCTTCTCTCATTTATTACATCCAACTACCATAGTGGGCCTTTATTAATATAGTGGACCTAGTCCACCTTACATTCAATGACCACATTCCCATATATTAAATGACTTCCACTAATAACACATAACTACATTCCCATTGGGTATCTTCCTAGGTACCCCATATTACCTCCCTAGGTATACCACATTCCATCCCCCTTCACATGTTTTGTCCTCGAAACATTAGAAGAAACCATACAATATGACCGACTAAGAAATGTAGCCAACTGGTACCAAGTACGACCATCCATCCATCCCAATGGAAGTCGAACGTGATGTCTATCTTCTACCTTTGCACCCTTATCTTTCTCTGCATCATGTCGCGGTTGCCATGGGATTGTTTCTGTAGCTTGAGCTCTTCCCATAGTGTTGGTTGTCTTCCATGCACCTCTTG
>SNQJ01S0164168.1:0-13683 GCA_010110895.2 Picea sitchensis | reverse complement strand
TATATATATATATTTAGGACGTTTCTAGGATGTAACCCTTATAATTATTTCATCTTGTTCTTTTGCAGGTGAGGGTGAGTGTGTTTACAGGTATAGGGGTTGGAACAGTTGAACAAGGAACATGTGGACATGGGACTACAAGAGGTGTGGCAGGGTCTTTTCCCTGTTGGGCTCACCCTCTTCTCTAATACTTTCACCTTTTATGGGTAGTTTCCTTAGGGTTCCATGGTAATTTATGGGTTATTTCTAGCTTATTTAAGGGTTGTAATTAAAGGGTTTCTAGGCTATAGGTGAGGGGTTTGGGAACAAATTGTACTATTATGTAGGTGGTCAATCCCAGGTTTCAGTTTTGAAGCTGATCTCTGATACCATTTGTAAGGCCTTCCATACAAAGCCTCAAAATAAATAAATATCTATTCATCTTCTACTGAAACAAATTCAATTTAGTTCAAGGTTTTCCTTTCATGATTTTATTTATACTAGGAAGTATATCAACAACAACATAATAATAAACAACATCATAATAACAACATAATAACTACATATCAACTAGTAAAATGCACAAAATACGTACCTCAACCTGTAGATTAGTTGATTTATCCCATTTTTGGCTTGTCCTTGCTTTGTCCAAACTGCCCCAAACTGAATATTAACCTCCCATCCAACTAGGAACAACCTCTCCCGCTCCCTAGCTCCAGGAATCCTTGTAGTTTCCTGGCCCCTGAGCCCAAAATTCCCAACAACAGCAATGTCCCAGTGAGAGTTCCCACAAAAACCAATATGTTCACCAATCTCCTCCTCCTTTCAAAATTTCTTCCTCCTTCTTCCCCCAATTTCACCTCCCAAAACCCAAACAACAAAATACCCCTCTCCAAGTCTTCTCCCCTCTTCCTTATCCTCTTCCCTTGAATCCCTCTACCTCATTCAATTCCCCAACTGCCTTATCCCCCCATTAGTTCCTCAACAACCTTATCCCTCCCATTAATTACTTCACCTACCAATTTAATAATATTATAATAAAAGACTCAATGAATTTATTTTAATAATTAATTAAATTAAATTTAACAACCATGATAATTAAATAATTAAGTAGGGTTGTTACATGGACCCAAACTTGGAAATAGACAAGTGTCAATTGATCATTGAGTGGCAAGTGGAAAACATGATGATGTGGCACACATAACAAAGTGGTAGGTGGCATCAAGGAGATGACATGGTACATGGGTAGGGAGAGAGGAGGGGAGATGTATCTATATGATAGAAACAATTCCAAGAAACATATTTTAAGTGTATCTAGCTTAGTAATGAACATTTTTTAGGAAGGCATGTGAAAGGGGTATTGTAGAGTGCTAGCAATGAGAGAATTATTTTATATATGCACAGAGGGAGGGGAAGACCAAGAAACAAGTATATCCACACTACAACCAATCAACCATTATGTTGGTATAAGGCACCACTCCCTTGTGGCTGCCCCCATTGCCATAAGGATTATGGTATATTGGAGCTTATATGTTGTTGTGGGCTACATCTCTCAATCAATGTGTGATTAATTTTTTGTATAAAGAGGAATGACAATGTAGACCTAAAATTAATGTGTGGGCATGGATGAGGGAGAATGTGCATGGAGACCCTAGGGAACACACAATAAAATGGAAACATGTGCACATTTATAAATTGAAAAGAGTATCTTCGGGCGATGTGTATGGCATTGAGTTTTGCACACCAAATATAACAAACATTGTCAAATGGACATAGCTCAAATGACTATTGTAGCCCCCACTTTCATAGGCATGTATTGGTCCACAAAGCATCGAATTAAGAAAATAAGAGCTTGTTGGAAATCTCTCAGGATGAATAATTGTGTGAAAGAATCCTCTTAAAGAAGAAAATTATGTTTTTTGTGCATTTCTGGCACGAATGATGTGCATCACCACACATTGGATTTCACAAGCATCAAGAAAAGGTAGAGAATGATGCCATATAGTCTACCTTGCTAGAGAATGAATGATGATTAGTCATGTTAAGCCATGTTTTGTTGGAATAAGCTAGATTTCTCTTAATGCCATAACTTGCAAAGATGGTGATTGAAGTTGAATTAAATGAATATTGGAGTTGTTTACAAAGCCTATAGATCTATCGCGGTTGAATGATAAGCTATGACTTTGTCATAGATTATTAACGTTGATTTTTTCTAATCATCTTTGACACAATAAAAATTATCAATCCATTTGTCTTCTATGTAGAGGACAAAGGAGAGAAGGGAAGACACAATTCTTGGAGATTTGGTCCCTAGGCTTAGAGTGCTTTGATCTTGGGGAAAAAAGAGGATTAAATGATGTCATAGTGCCTTCCATCTTATTTTATTTTGTAGATCAAGGTATTTGTATAAGTGATGCAACTATAGGTCTTTTGTTTACCATCTTGACTCTAGCATTTTGTGGATTTTAGCTATCTCACAAGTGAGTTAGGAAAATGCAATAGTGTGGCTCCTAATCTCCCTTATTTTATTGTGTAACACATGATGTATATGTGATCATAGTTAATAGACCACTGTGTTACGAAGCTTTGGCCAATACTATTGTAATTGGTTATGTTTACTTACACAGTTAATGAATTGTTTGTCTTGTGCATGAAACTTCACTGAGCTAAAGTAATTTAATCCAATAGGGATATGAAGTCCATTTGAGTTTAATTAGTATGCCTTGTTTCTTGAATACCTTATTAAGTTCTTCATCCTTTCACTTTCAAACCTTTCCTTTACATAAAACTACATAACCCAAGAGAGCAGGCATGGTTTGGTTGAATTCAACATCCATTCCTGAAACCTATTATAACACTTTTCTTGATATATGATTTATCATCTGTCTAAAGATCCCAATTTGTAAATCAAAATAAGTATTTAGGAAATCCCCCCTATGACTAGAAATGCACCATGTGTGTAAAGTGAAAGAGGTGAAGTCAAAGTGATACTGGGAGTTAACTCTAAGGTTAGACAACCTATCTTAGTTAATGTGTTGGGATTTGAATTATGAAAGTGCAATGTAGAGTTGGAGGATAACAATGGAAATCATTGTTATGGACAAATTCTAATTCCTAGCAATCACTAGTCTATCATGAAAAAATTGAAAACATATATGTTGAAGAACATCCATGTCATTTGGGGACTCCACAAGTGAATACTTTATAGGCTAGTGGGTAGAAAAATCATTTCTACACAATGTCTCCACAAACAAATATTCAAATAGAATACAATTTCTCCAAAAACAAATATTCAAATAGAACTTTCTATAATGGAACTTTGTTGCAGATTCAAATGGATAAAGATAGTTACGCGGAATGGTAGGAATTGAAGGTTCTTCCATAATAAATAGATAATATTTTATAATACAAAGATGAGATTCATAGTCCTAGGCTTTCCCTACGTTGAATCGAATGTTCTATACAAAATGCGTAACGTCGTGTTTGATCAAAACTCGCAAGCGTGGTCTATAATGTTCAAAGCGCGTGCTGACTTAATTTATTAGACTTTTCTTCGAGGGCACGCGTAGGTACTTAAAACTAATACGCTATGTATGAAAACTATTATATTTTTATGAATATAAAGAGTAAATTTTATGTGGAAAAAAAGGTATGTTTGAGGGAAAAACTTAAACATTCGGTTCGATGAAAAACCAAAAACCAGTGTCATCTGTGTGGGTATCCATTAATAAATAATATGGATATATTTTTAAATGTCAAATTTTTTATAATTTTATTTATATATAAAATGAGAATAATGCATTTTATAAAAAAAAAATAGGAAAAAACATTTTAGCTATTATCACTTGTCATCCGACTGTATATTAGATAATTATAATGAGGAAGCAATTGAAATTAAACTTGATGTGGAAGGAGGGTTTTTTTTTTCACGAGAAAGCCCCAATCCAATCCATTAGGTATGTGGTGCAACCGCACCCTCACTGGCACGCCCGCTACTCCAGGACCTTCTTTCGTCTTTGGGCCGAAGAACGTCAATGCTCTTCTATTTCCCTATCGGGAAATATCTACCCACAGATTCCTTCGCGCGACTTCCCTTTGTTCACTTGTCGGGAAATCGGAACTCACAGCTTCGTGAATTCACTATTGATCTCTAGGCTCTCAAATCCTCGAGGTCGATACGCCAGTCAATGCTAACTTCGTTCTTCTCCTATCGGGTCTTCGGCTCTATCGCGGCTTCGCAACTCGCGACCCCAAACACTTGGGTTTCCAATCTCCGATACCCGATGCGTCGAAATGCTGAAATTCATGATCTCACTCCCTCACGACTTCGCTACTCACGAGGTCAATTAGCTCCTATGTCATCTCCCGATGCCCGAGATGCCGAAACGCCGATATCTCACGTCACCTGCTACGTCACCCTGTTGTGGCCCACACTATTTACGCAATCCGTCGGGACTTCGCCTCTCACACTATCGTGATTCCCGTAGCCAAATCTTCCACTCCTTTCTCGCGATGGCTCGATAGCTGATCTCGCGATGGATCCAACGGCCCTAGCTGTCTTGGATCAACGGCCTGATCTGTCCTGAGCTTCGAATCTTCTTCACCCTTGTGCTATAACTTTCTCACACTCCTGGGAGGTCTAATGATCCACGGTAGCTCACGGATTCTCCTAGGAGAATACCGACCGTCCACTCTTCTTTACACAATCTACAACAAGAAGCGTCTTTCCACGAGACTTTTTCGCCAACCTGCGATGCTTTCATTCAACCTGCTCACGCGCAACTTCTTACTTGGTCATTCAATGAACTCGAAGGCCTATCTTTCCTGAGATTTTCTCACAACTTTCGAATCCCTTCATGAAACTCTTGCACGCACTCCTTGCGGCAAATCTTCAACCTCGACTAAGTGTTAAAGATCTTTGATCCTGCACACTCCTGCAACAGAAATCTTTCAATCCCTTTGCTCAGAATCGCAACTTTGAGTCTTCGTCTAGCCTGTGCACACCTTGCACGTCTCCGGTACCAAACTTTCACTTCTGAGATGAATGAGAACAAAAGCTAACTCTAATTGAACCCTTCTGTCAACGCACTCCTTGAAGACAGTTCAACTGCACTCCTTGCAGGAATCTCTTGGCTCAATTAGAGAAACAATTGAAACTCATTCACATCCCCTCTCAGACTTCTACTTGACCATGAAATCACATACACAGCATATAAAAGCAAATGTATGACAGAAAGCAAACATTCATGAGCATAACATCATACATACATAGAGAATAACACAAACCATGGAATTGAATCAAAGCTTTGTCTATTAATTCAATGTCTGTACATGGGTGTTCTTCATACACTTCTCTGCATGCTCTCTTCTCTTCCTGAATGCTCTCAATAATGCTCAGGCTAATGTTACAATGTACAAAGGAGAGTGTCTATATCTCGTTTCCCTCTTGTGCTCTAAAGCTATCAATTCTAGAATTAAATATTCTATCTACTACATTAAGTCTATTAAATGCCTCATCTACCTAAGGACGAGAGCTTAAAGGCTCAAGGTCCAAATACAATATACAAAGTGTGCTTCATTAAATCTACGCATTAATGTTTGTGCAACAATATCAAGGTGAAATTCAAAAAAGAAATTTTGTTGGCTTGTCCAGCTGTCCTTTGTTTCCGCGCTGGCTCGCTTGACATGGGCGATGCTCCTGCATCATACTCCCTCACTTGAAACATTTCATGGGCTCCTATCCATGAGCTCCCGAATGGTCTTTCCATGCTTCTGTATTACTGCTTCGCTCTCCCAGCTGGCATCTTCCACTGGGTGATTCTTCCACTTGACCAGATACTCGAAGTATTCCTTTCTTCTGGTCTTCTTACCCACTCTCTCATCCAGTATGCATTCCATCTACGGCTTCTTTGCTACTGGTAATTGTTTCACCCACTGGATTACTGGTTCCTCAGCTCCAGTCTTTGCTGCTCCAGCTCGATATGGGTATAAATCTGCAATATTGAATATCGGAGATATTCCGATGCCATCCGACAACTCAATTTCATAAGCATTTTCTCCGAATTTTCTCAAGACCTTGCATGGACCGATTTTCTTCATCTTCAGCTTATTGTATGTTCCCCTTGGGAACCTTTATTTCCTCAAGTGCACCAGAACTAGATCTCCAACTTCAAACTGAAGCTGTCTCCGATGCTGGTCTGCTCTGCGCTTATACTCCTGATTTGATTTCAGCAACCGCTCCTTCACCTGACTGTGAATTTCTCTCATCGCCTCAGCGAATCCTTCTGCACTAGCGCTGCTAGTAGTAGTCTATTCTGAATCTCACAATTCAGATACTCCTCTCGGTTGTGTGCCATACACAATCTGAAATGGACTTTTCCCTGTACTCTGATTCAGTGAATCATTGTATGCAAACTCTGCCTGTGGCAATATATTGTCCCAGCTGCTATGGTGCTTTGTCACCAAGCTTCTCAACAAATCTCCCAGACTCCGGTTCACCACCTCTATTTGTCCATCCATCTGAGGATGATAAGAAGAACTAAAGGCCAAGTTAGTTCCTAGCTTCTTCCATAGGGTTCTCCAAAAATTCCCTATGAACTTAGTGTCTTTGTCCGAAACTATACTTTTCTGCAACCCATGAAGTCTAACGATCTCTTTGAAAAATAAGTTTGCGATGTGAGTCGCATCGCTGGTATTCTGGCATGGAATAAAATGTTCCATCTTCGAAAACCTGTCCATGACCACAAAGATTGAATCAACACCTCTTTGCGTCCTTGGCAATCCCAATACGAAATCCATGCTAATCGCCTCCCATGGCCTCTCTGGTATGGGCAATGGATGATAAAAACTTGCATTCTACTTTCTCCCTTTCGAATGCTGACAAATCTGACATCGGTCAACAAACCTCTTGACATCTGTTCACATCCCTAGCCAAAAATATGATTCGCTCAGCTTCGCAAATGTTTTGTCATGGCCAAAGTGTCCTGCCAATCCACCACTGTGTTTCTCTTTCAACAAGTTCTCCCTCATGGAGCAATTTGGAATACACAATTGATTGCCTCTAAACAACAATCCTTCCTGGATCATATAATCTATCCAAGGACTCCTGTCTCTGAGAACTAGATTCTCAGCTGCTTCATACGCTTCTCCAAAATATGCATCTCCTGCGTACATGTCCCTGAGATTTTCAAAACCCAATGTTTTGACTTGGAACTCCTGCAATAGAAAACATTTCCTTCTCAAAGCATCAACCACTTTGTTAGCAGTACCTGAAATATGCTTAATCACAAACGTGAAATTCTGCATGTACTCTACCCATTTTGCATGTTTCTGATTCAACTTCTCTTGTTGACTCACAAACTGTAATGCATGATTATCACTGTATAACACAAATTCTTTTGGGATCAAGTAATGCCTCCACTTCTTTAACGCCTGTATGATAGCATAGAACTCCTTATCATACATGGAGTATTTTATCTTCGCCTCATCCAACTTCTCACTGAAATATGCAACCGGCCTGTCTTCCCGACTCAAGACCGCTCCTATGGCAAACCCACTTGCGTCACATTTCACCTGAAATGTTTTCTGAAAATATGGCAACACCAACACTGGTTGCTCCGTGATCTTTCGCTTCAACAGATTGAAGCTCTTCTCAGCCTCAGCTGTCAAGTGAAAATATTTATGCTGCTTCTTCACTGTGTCCATCATCGCTGTGCTAATTCCACTGAAATTCCTGATGAACTTCTGGTAGAAACTAGCTAAACCATGAAAACTTCTCACCTCGAAAATATTTCTCGGTGATGGCCACTTCTTAATCACTTCTACCTTATCCGGATCCATCCTCAACTCATTATCCGAAATAACAAAACCCAAATAAATGAGCTTTGTCTTCATAAATGAGGACTTCTTCATATTAATCAACAACTTCTCTTGCTGTAGCTTCTTCATCACTATGGCCAAATGCTTCAAATGCTCTGTCACTGATTTACTGTAAATCAATATGTCATCCAAATAAAAAATGACAAATTTTCTGATGAATTCCCTCAGGACTTCATTCATCAACCTCATAAAAGTACTTGGTGCATTCGTCAAACCAAACAGCATGACTAGCCATTTGTACAAACCCTTGTTTGTATTGAATGTTGTTTTCCACTCATCGCCTTCTCTCATGCGAATCTGATGATATCCACTCTTAAAATCGATCTTTGAAAAATAATTTTCCCCACTCAGGCAATCCATCAAATCATCCATTCTCAGCAGTGGAAACCTATACCTGATGGTTATCTTGTTTATCGCTCTTGAATCGGTGCACATTATCCAGCCTTCGTCTTTCTTCAGACTGAGCACTGTCGGTACAGCACATGGACTCAAGCTTTCCCAGACCAATCATTTGTCCATCAAATCCTAGACCTTCTTATTGACCTCCTCATTCTCTTGTGGCATCAACCTGTACATGGCTTTGTTCGGTAAACTAGCTCCCGGTATGAGGTCTATGTGATGACTCACACTTCTCATCGGTGGCAACGAATGAGGTAATTCGTCCACTATGATGTCAGTGAACTCTTCCAGCAGTTCCTGAACCTCATCTGGTAAATCATCCACTCTTGTGCTAGTCAAAACAATTTTTGTCTTCCTGACCACAAAGAATTGTGGATCTTCCTTCTTCTTAATCTCTGTAAGAAGCTCCTTCCCACTCATGAGAAGTATTGTGTTGCTTACCTCTGGCTTCACCTCCTTGTCCTTTATCAGAAGAAACATATTGGTTCTCCCATTCTTCTCCAGGGTGTATGTGTTCATTCTCCCATCATGAATCACATTTCTGTCATATTGCCATGGTCTACCCAGCAATAGATGACAAACATCCATGGGAATAACATCACATAAAATCTTATCATTATACCCACCTATATTGAATTCAACCAAGCATTGTTTAGTAACAGTTACCTGGTGTCCTTTCTGTAGCCACGAAACTTTGTATGGGCTTGGATGATCAGTCATCTCCAGCTCCAGTTTCTCTACCATCTCTGTGGATACGAGATTATCCGTGCTACCGCTGTCAACGATGAACTTGCACACCCTATCCTTGGTCTTGCAAGTCGTTCTGAAAAGTCTGGTCCTTTGAACCGAACTCTCCACCTCCTTCTCGGGTGTCAAAAGAACTTTCCGCATCATAAGCAATATTTCTCCTTCTGCATCTTCATCCTCAACATCACGCCTCTGCGCTTCCGTGATGTGAGCTTCAACAATGTCCTTCTTTTTCTCTGGACACTCATACGACTTGTGCCCATTCTTCCCACATGTAAAACATGTGATTACTCCACCTCGGCCTCTTCCTCTACCTCTGGTACGAGGAAAAGTATTTCCATCAGCATATCCTCCACTCTGCTCATTATGCTTCCCTCTCTGTTCAACATATGGTTGTGCTCACTGTGAGGTTCCACCTCTTTCAACTTTACCCTGAGGTTTCTTCCATTCCTCCTTGGGATTCTGGTATTTGTCCTGGGCAACTGCTTTACCTCTGGGCTGAATTCTGCCTCTCCCTCATTGACCTTGCTTACGACTCAGCTTCTCCTCGGATTTCAGAGCCAATTGATAAGCATCTTCCACCGTTCGGATGGTTAGCATGCTTAATTCATCCTGAATGTCATATCTCAGACCATTCAGATATCTAGCATCCTTCTCATCATCGCTCTCCCGATGACCTGCTCTGATGTTCAGTCGATAGAATTCCTCAGTGTATTCTTTCACTGTCATCAGTTTCTGTCTCAGGTTCTGCATCCTCCTGATTAGAGTAATTTGATAGTCTCTCGGGATGAACTTCACTTTCATCTTTACGATCATCCGATCCCAGCTCTTAATCTTCTGCTTGCCTTTGCAACGTCTATCATCTTGTAGCTCATCCCACCACAATTTTGCATGTCCCTTTAAGCACATGACAGCATGCCTGACTTTCTTATCCTCTTCGATATCCTCATAATCGAAGTAGGTGTCAAGGGCTCTAATCCAATCTAGCAACTCTTCTGCATCTAGATTTCCCTCGTAGACTGGAATGTCCATATTTGCCTTCGTACCCATCCTTGCGATGGCTTTGATCAACCTCTCGGTTGATGCATCTTCTGTTGTGACCTCTTCTTCATTTCCAGCTTCCTCTTCAACTTCGGAATCACTAAGATCCCTTGCACCAACTCCGCGTCTCTGAGTTGTCTCCATGTCTTCGAGTCTTTCTTAGAGATCTCTCATCTGTCTCTCCATTTCTGGATTTGCTATCGGCCTACCTCTTCTTCGCACCTCCCTGTCCTCTGGATCAGGTGATTGTCTTTCCCTTCTTGGCGGCATGGCAAATTTACTCCTTCTCTTATGCTATAGAAAGCAAAAGATATCCCCGCTCTGATACCACTCTGGCGCAACCGCACCCTCACTGGCACACCCGCTACTCCAAGACCTTCTTTCCTCTTTGGGCCGAAGAACGTCAATGCTCTTCTATTTCCCTATCGGGAAATATCTACCCATAGATTCCTTCGCGCGACTTCCCTTTGTTCACTTGTCGTGAAATCGGAACTCGCAGCTTCGCGAATTCACTATCGATCTCTAGGCTCTCGAATCCTCGAGGCCGATACGCCAGTCAATGCTGACTTCATTCTTCTCCTATCGGGTCTTCGGCTCTATCGCGGCTTCGCAACTCGCGACCCCAAACACTTGGGTTTCCAATCTCTGATACCCGATGCACCGAAATGCCAAAACTCGCGATCTCGCTCCCTCACGAATTCGCTACTCGCGAGGTCAATTAGCTCCTATGTCAGATCCCGATGCCCGAGATGCCAAAACGCTGATATCTCGCGTCACCTGCTACGTCACCCTGCTATGGCCCACACTATTTATGCAATTCGTCGGGACTTCGCCTCTCGCACTATCGCGATTCTCGTTGCCAAATCTTCTGCTCCTTTCTCGCGATGGCCCGATAGCCGATCTCGTGATGGATCCAATGGCCCTAGCTATCTTGGATCAACGGTCCGATCTGTCCTGAGCTTTGAATCTTCTTAACCCTTGCATTGTAACTTTCTCGCACTCCTGGGAGGTCTAACGATCCATGGTAGCTCGTGGATTCTCCTAGGAGAATACTGACCGTCCACTCTTCTTTACACAATCTACAACAAGAAGCGTCTTTCCACAAGACTTGTTTGCCAACCTGCGATGCTTCCGTTCAACCTGCTCACGCGCAAATTCTTACTTGGTCCTTCAACGAACTCGAAGGCCTATCTTTCCTGAGCTTTTCTCACAACTTTCGAATCCCTTCATGAAACTCTTGCACGCACTCCTTGCGGCAAATATTCAACCTCAACTAAGTGTTAAATATCTTTGATCCTGCACACTCCTGCAGCAGAAATCTTTCAATCCCTTTGCTCATAATCGCAACTCTGAGTCTTCATCTAGCCTACGCACACCTTGCACGACTCTGGTACCAAACCTGCACTTCTGAGATGAATGAGAACAAAAGCTAACTCTAATTGAACCCTTCTATCAACGCACTCCTTGCGGACAGTTCAACTGCACTCCTTGCAGGAATATCTTGGCTCAATTAGAGAAACAATTGAAACTCATTCACATCCCCTCTCAGACTTCTATTCAACCATGAAATCACATACACAGCATATAAAAGAAAATGTATGACAGAAAGAAAACATTCATGAGCATAACATCATACATACACAGAGAATAACACAAACCATGGAATTGAATCAAAGCTTTGTCTATTAATTCAATGTCTGTACATGGGCGTTCTTCATACACTTCTCTGCATGCTCTCTTCTCTTCCTGAATGCTCTCAATAATTCTCAGGCTAATGTTACAATGTACAAAGGAGGGTGTCTATATCCCGTTTCCCTCTTGCGCTCTAAAGCTATCAATTCTAGAATTAAATATTTTATCTACTACATTAAGTCTATTAAATGCCTCATCTACCTAAGGACGAGAGCTTAAAGGCTCAAGGTCCAAATACAATATACAAAGTGCGCTTCATTAAATCCACACATTAATGTTTGCGCAACAATATCAAGGTGAAATTCAAAAAAGAAATTTTGCTGGCTTGTCCAGCTGTCCTCTGTTTTCGCGCTGGCTCACTTGACATGGGCGATGCTCCTGCATCAGTATGAGTGTAGGATTGAAGACAACGAGCTTTCATTATTCGGTGTATCTTTATAGAAGTTGTAATAAAAAGTATATATCTATACAAGTCATATGTCTTAAGATAATAATTCATATAAACAAATTGAAGATCAATATACTAGTGTATTATGTGGTTAAAACCCTTAAAGAGGGAAACAATCCACAATCGCAGTCAACATGGCCATTTGAGGTAATACATTAATGGAAAAGGAAAATATTTTACATATGAATCTTGATGGTTTTAATAACTAGTAACAAATATACACAAACATATACGAAGCAAGGGACACATGGAGTTTACACTCAAGAAACCCCAAAAGGAGAAAACATATTAAATTAAATATTTCTTGTCTATGTTCTATTGTACAATTAGGTCACTTTATATAACTTTAGGTGACCATAACAACTATGTCATAATTAGATGTTTAGTTCAACCATATGCATAACTTTCTCCACAACATCTCCTTAAATTTTTCCGTGAATATCTCAACCAATCTTCATCCCTAACATCTCTCTTTTCTCATCATCTTTGACTCTTTTGTAGAATTGTATGCTTGATCTACATCATTAACATCTTACAATATATTCCTTAAACATCACAAGTAAGATTTAATCCTTCTTACTCCCCCTTGATAAGCACTTGTGATCTCAATATGAAATCTTCAACTCTCATTTGAACTCGTCACATCTTCAGCTCCATCTTCTATCCTCCTTGTCTTCATTTTCTATATTCTGTGATCTTTGGTATTCTTCATTGTTCATACACGATTTTCTTCAATTTTCATCTTGTACATGAAAAACATAAAAAATGTGTTTGTTGAAGTGCATATAAAAAGTTACCATTCCATGGAATACATGGGTCACTAGCTACTGTATCCACTAATTCTCTAGGAATTTTTTTCCCATACATGGTTCAACAACAATTTTGTAGTCACAAACATTTTAACTGCCCCTGCATCATCATCCTAGGTTTTCTTTGTCTTACCTGTTGTTGAGTCCATTTTTGTGCTTCCATTTTGCCCTATAAACCATACTTTTGCCTCTTTATCTATCCATTTTTCCTTCACTTCATTCCACATTTTCCATGAAACAACCTATGAAAGGTATATTTGTCATTCTCTAGCTTAAGAATTGAGTTTTCTAAATTTTAGCATTAAAATTGAAAATTTATCAGAAATTACAGGATTTGACCAAATCCCGTAAAAGCTCCATGGTTTGTATACTTGCAGGACACCTGGGCGAAATCTAACACTTGGGTTGTGTTCCCTGATGTACAAGTATGGAGAATGAGCTATCATATTTGAAATCTGAGCCTTCCAGATGTCCGGTCAACACTGGTCAAACAGGGCCACTTCAGCAGAAATTGCCCTGTTTCAGCCTTAAATCTTGGACAATTTTTGATTTCGTGGGATTTTGACCATATATTGAGGATCTAAAGGAGGCATTCGACCCTCCTAGGATATTGTGGATATAATTATGATATTTAGGAGACATTTTAGCATTTTTGGTTTTAAGACTCTTGTATAAATACTCTTAAGCTTA
>SNQJ01S0164167.1:0-21350 GCA_010110895.2 Picea sitchensis | reverse complement strand
TAATCAAGTACAAAAAGGGTACAAGTAACAAGGTAGATGATATGCTTTCTATGCCTCCTATTGTTGCTTCGATTATCTTGAAAAATACTTCTTTATCTCATGATACCTATGTGGAAAAATATGTCGTTGTTGAAGATTTTAAAGAAGTATATGAGAATCTAACCCATGGTGCACAAGTAGAGAACTATTCTCTGTAGGGAAAACTACTCTACCATATTGGAAAGTTATGTATTCCTACAAGTGAACGAGTCCATGTAATATGAGAAGCTCACGCTTCTCTTATGTTTGGGAATTTTGGGGTAGGAAAAACTATGGCTCATTTACAGAGGTTTTGTTACTGGCCCTAAATGAAAGCAATTGTAACTAAATATGTAAAGGGGTGTGTGATTTTTTCTACTTGTAAGCCCACTAATATAAAACTGGGGCTATACTCACCACTTCCTGTTCCATCCCATCCATGGGAAAGTATCTCCATGGATTTTGTAGGGGGGTTACAAATGTCAAAAGGGGGTCATGACTATTTGTATGTGTTAGTGGATAGGTTCAGCAAGATGTGTATCTTGATGCCATGTAAAAAGTAGATCACTGCTAAGCAAACTGTTAATCTCTTATTTCAGTATGTTTGGGTTCACTTTGGGTTACCCACATCCATTATCTCGGATTAAGATACTCAATTCCTTGGGGATTTTTGGAAAATCTTATGGAGAATGATGGACACCAAATTGAAGAGGAGCACTACTTTCCATCCACAGACCGATGGATAGACAGAGGTGGTAAATTGAGCAGTGGTACTTTTTCTTCGAGGCTACTGTAGCAAGCATCCCAAGTTATGGGATGAACATATACCCTATGTACAACATGCTTACAATTGATCCTTACATTCCTCCACTCAGAGTTCACCTTTTGAGACATGTTTTGGGTACCTACATAAGGTTCCTTTGGACTTGATGTATGGGAGATATATTGATGCAAATGAATAAAAAACAGAGGACAAAGCCCGCAATTTCATCCAGAGGATCCAGCAGGTGCACCAAGCAGTCAGGGAACAGCTGGAGAAAATTCAAGCACAGTATAAAGCTCGGCATGAAAAGCACAGGGTTGATCATCAGTTCCAGGTTGGAGACCGGGTATGGCTTCACATCAGTAAGGAGATATTGAAGGGTGAAGGCAAGAAACCTAAGCCCATTCATTATGGACCCTTCACTATCTTGGAGAAAAGTGGTACCAATGCTTTTCATCTGGATCTTCCACCTTATATGCAGATTTACTCAGTAGTGAATGTAGAGAACTTGAAACTTTTTGAGCCTCCCATGATCATGGATCAAGATGAGGAAGTTTCAATACCTTCAGTTGATGAGTATTATCTTCAGTACTTGGATGAGTTAAAGGAATATATCATCTTAGACAGAAGGACGAGAACTTAAATTAGGGGTGATGTTGATTATATTAGAGTAGGCTTAAAGGGCACACATCCAAGCAAGGCAAAGTGGATTGAGAAGGACAAGGTGAGGGAACTCTTCCCTCACTTATATGTTGATTGATGAAAGTTTTTGGTGGTCCAAAAATCTCTCAGTGGGAAGGTGTGATCCAAAAAGGATCCAGAGAATACTAAGAGCAGCTCAAAACTCGCAGAAGCAACTCAGGACGCTCAGAATGGCCTCAACAGACAGAGAAAGGGAAAAACTTGAAAGTTATTAAAACTCATTGAAAATGAAATCATCGCAAAGAGCGTGTCATAAGATTTCTAACGGTGCAAACGGCTCATCAAATGGATTTATGGATTGAAATATATTTGCGGTCAATGTTTGGTCAACCTAGCCCAGTCAGCAGGGGGATGAGTCAGCATTCGTACTGTTGAATTCAGCACCAGTACAGATGATGTCAGCATCCATACATCACATGTGGCATGAGAAGGAGGTGAAATGTGTCATTTTGATGTCAGTATGACGTCAACATGGTGATGTGGCAGCAACATAGGTTGCCACGTGTCACCCATATTTGGCATTTCTGGGCCCTTCCATGGACCAGTAATATTTCACCACGTGGCAGTCTGTATAGTCTGTACGGTGACATGGCGCTGACATGGCAAGATGAGTTGGCAGAAGAAGTGGAATTCGTATGATGAAGTGGCACTGACATGGTAGGTTGATGGTACAATGGTTGATGTGGTCCAATAGGTGGTTGCCACGTGGCCCAGTCATCAAATGCCTAATGACAATCCGTGACCAAAATTTTGAAAAAAAATAGGATTTGGCAGGTCCGCCAAATCTAGCGGGATCCCGCCAAATCCGGCAACCAACCAATGGATAGAACCATCGCCAAAGTAGCAGAGTAGCACATAGTTAAATATATATATAAGTTACAATAGTCAAGCCAAAAGGGGAGGCCCACGGGCTTGACCCCGGGACCTCCCCCCTTATTAAACACCTTAATATATGCGCCATATACCAATGGGCCAATAGTCCCACATTGTAATCAATGCCCTTTTTAACATTTAAAAGGTACATATGCCCAGAGCTCGGGGAGAGCCATGCATGGGTATGATCAGGCACACAGTTTGAGGCAAGTACATCAGCATATATTGCATGGAATAGAAACCGAGACAAAATTCTTCTTAGGCCTGGGAGTGCCAAA
Organism: Picea sitchensis; assembly: GCA_010110895.2. Lineage (NCBI taxonomy): Eukaryota > Viridiplantae > Streptophyta > Pinopsida > Pinales > Pinaceae > Picea > Picea sitchensis. The sequence goes on along the minus strand of SNQJ01S0164167.1, from coordinate 18,716 downwards.
GTCGGATTGAGGCATGGAGACAGTGATTTTTGGGTAATTCGACGCCACAAATTTAGTGGTGTTGTCTGTTTTATGATCTGAGAAATACTTCTGCATCTTGATTTCGGAATGAGGTACACTTATGTATTTTTCCAAATTATTTTGTTGAGTTAATGAAAAATCCTACCCATTTGAGAGCAGGACCCGGAGACGTAGTCCACAAAAGACAAACTCCGTTATCAAGTTTTTGTGTTCAGATTTGATGCTTATGTCTCTTCATTATTGATGTTTTCCTTATTTAATGGTGCACTTTAATTTATGCTCATTTAATGCAATTATTTATAAGTCACTTGATGAAAATATCTCGGATCATAGAGGTTCCTCCAAAGTGGTCGCTTGATGAAGATGCGCTTGTTGCTATCGGCAGGCGTTGAAGGATGTGGGAAAAATTCTCCATCATTTTGTCCCTCTATCACGAGAGCTTTCTCAAGCAATAGGTTAATATAATATTTTTCTTTGTTGTTTTTTCTTTTCTTCCACCATCGAGGGTTTCTTGGGCGTGAAAGAGTGATTTTCCTCAAGAGAGACAAGCTCGAGAACCAACTGGCTATACTCGGACCTCGTCAGGGACATGCACTGAAAAAAGATCAAGAGCAGCCTGATCTAATACCACTAATATGGATTATTTTTGGAATGAAATGAAAGCAAAGATATTACAATGAAATACACATAAAAGTTTCCAGAAGCAGAGAAATACAACAATACATGATTTCTATTAATGAAGGAAATGTACAGAGACTCTAAAAATGCAGAGTGCAAGACTTGCTAGAATGGTGGCATCTTTATCTCTGAGAAGAGATGTGACAGCTATGCTCATTCACAAGAAGATGATTACAATGAGGATTTGAATGCCTATTTTTATGATAAACATGAATGCCAAAACCCTAGACATCCAAAAACCTAACCCTAGGAGATGAAGAGCCAAAATTCATGTGGGCCCCGTTGGGGTAAGTTAGTACATTAACTTCTCGATGTCGTAACTTTTGCATAGGATCTCCTATTTAGGCATGTGATAGCCCATTGGAAAGGTATTTTCGATAAATACACACTATGCCATCAAAATCTAACTCGATGTACAATTTGACTATGGAAAGCCAAGAAGACATTGTTTAGAGCCCCAAATTGACCCTGGAAGTACAAAAAGATGTACTGACATGAAAACTTCCAAAATAAGTCAGCTGGAATAGGTGGGCAACCACCAATATCCACCTGGATGTTTTTTAGGGCTTCAGGATAGCCTTGAAAGTGTAGAACCCCCAATTACAAAGAAATGTCCCTATTACACATAAACGTGTTGAACTGAAAATTGTCCAGATGAGCTAGTTGGAATTCGGAACAGGTGGGTGGCCACCAATATCCACCTACATCACACTTTGAGGGTGCATATGTTTGTATTTACAGGACCTCACCTGGTGAATAGGTATTCATGATGAGATGATTGTGTTTGAACCTTCATGAGGGATTTGGAGCCCAAGGATGGATTCATAAACCCCACGTCTAGGGAATGATTTTGATCACCATTTTCACCTTAAAGAACAAGATCGTTTCCTTTGGAGGAACAACGACATGACTAGATGATAGGATTCAAACCATTCACCCCTTGGATGATTAGACTTTGGAGGCTTATTGTCATCCACCTATCCCATGACATCATCTGGGGCTAGGGTTTGATGGTCAGTTTAATGGAGTTGATGATTTGACAATGGGCATGACATTTTGGCACATGTTGACATGATGATAGGCCTTTGGAGGCTTAATGTTACATTCTTCTAGCCCAACGTTCCACATTTGGAACTCAATGTCACCCAAAATAGGGATGATGTCACCCTTTTAGGGTAAACTTAATTTTTATTAATTATAAGGGAAAAAATGAGAAGTCGACCCTCTTTGTATTTTTAAGTTGACATAAAGTGGAAAATTTAGGTCAATGGGTATCATATAAATGACCCTCTTGAAATTTTCATTTCCATCATAACTCTTCCTCACACAAGAGGATCAAGTCTGAAATCCCTCTTTGGCATACTTGGACTATTTTACTCACATGTTATCTCTTGGAGAGCTATTTTGGGGTGTCTCTTGGCTTTTTCTTGGTGGAAAAATATACAACTAGGGTGTGTGCTTGAGTATTCTTGGTGAAGTAAGTAAAATATGTAATTTTCATTTCATGCTTTGAATGTTTATGGTAAATTTTACTTGTTCATGTTAAATATTATGAAATTACTTGTTTAAACCCTAGGAGAGGCACATAAGGTGCTTCTTCCTCTCTCTAGATGATTTAACTTATCAAATTGATAAGAGAATCTTGTCTAGAATAGGCTTCTAAAGCCCTAAAGTACTAGTACTTTAGGAGTCTTGTTCTAGAAACTTGTTGTTGTATTTTTCAAGAGTCTAAGGAAAGGAAGAATTTTCTAGAGCCCAAAAGAGCTTGATCTCTAGAAAAATCATCTTTTGAGACTTGAATTTTGAGGCCCTAGAGTGATAGCTCCTCAACTTCATCGCATCATCCTTAGAAAATTTCTATCATCATTTATTTCTCCAAGTTACATTATTGTTGTAATTGACTCCATAATCTAAAAAGGCACTAGTTTCATTGCTTTCTTCTGAAGGAATTGATCAAACAACTTTATTCTCTAAGACTTTTAATAACTTTTCCTAACCCTAGTTTACCCTAATTCACTAACTTTATTGTTGTTGTTGCAAAACACTACTCCAACCACCTATTTTGCTTCATTTTACTACATAATTTACTCTATTGCATAGCTAACATGCTCATAAATTGCTTTGAGTAAGTGTTAATTGATATATTGGAAAAATGTTGATTTTTCACTGTCTTTTCATGCAATTTTGATCTATATTTCTTTTGGCTATTACAAAATACTATTGGTTGTTATAAACCGTCATCTATATGCAATTTTACTTCATCCATTGTATACTTATGTTGTCTACTATTTTTTGAGGTATTTTTTCATATTCATACTTGGAAAGTGTTATATATACTTGTTATCTTGTTATTGTTCTAGGCGGGTACACAAAACTCTTCCTTTGCCTCAATTTCGCAGACCTTTTGACTTAGGTAAACAGTGAGTGGTACCTTCAATCTTGACCATACCCCTACAATCCTATTCCTTTAGGTTACCGGGAATGCCTCCCCTAGGCTGGACCTCATCCATCCCTAAAACATGGGGATTTCCTACTAAGGTGGCATTGGTAGGTTATCCTGTAATTACGTCGATTTGATTTACTTGTCTTGGGCTTGGACAAGTAAAAATTGTGAGATAGCGCATACGACAACCAGAGAACTTCATATATTATCTATACAAAGCCTCAGAGGTACAACATATTTTGCAATGCACCTTTTCTCAACACTCAGACATATATAGACACAAAAATATATTCAAAGTATTACAACATTACAATAGGCTCAGAGCGAGCTCAATATTGAAGACTCAATGAATCTCTTTTCCTCGATATATAACTAGTCTAGCCATATATCCTTGTTTATGATATTAGTTCTTCCTTTTATATCTTTCAACATTGGGGAATGTTGTCTCTTTCTATTCTTCTCCACTCATTTTCCTGACAAAACTACCTCGCACGTTTCTGGTGTCTTCTAACGCTCCACGTAGAATTTATGTATCAATGGAAATATTAACTGACTAGATAGCTTTTCCTCTAGTCGTCCCATGTCCTCATATGCTACTAGAAGTAACCATTCAGGGAGATTTCCTGATGATTGCTTTCTTGATTCTCGTGGGCGTCTTCTTGATTTTCGGTGCAACTAAAAAAACTCGAACCGACGTGCACTTGGTAGACTGTAAGCTTGGCGGGAAAATAAAAAAACTTGGTCCGGTGCACACTCTATGTCATTCCTCATGCATTTCGTTAGGCACACAAAAAACTATGGAATGAGTGTGCATAACTTTGTTTGTGCACGCACGCAAAACTGAAACCAAAAATTTGGGTGCCAACAGGCCCCCACCACTATTATTTATCTCATCTTCGAGCCAACTACTGTAAGTTTTGAAAGCGAATAGTTGGATTAAGAGAAAATCATCATTCAAAAAAATAAGGTGTGCTGACAATCGGGCCTGAGTAAGAGAAAATAATCAATGTAGGTTATAGTGGCAACTTGACTTAGGTCCATGGATGACTTACATAGGCCGCATGGTGAAGGATGGAGTTAGAGTGCATGATACTAGTTTCTCCCTCGATAACCTGTGTTGGTTTCTATGGAGGGGGATAATGGATCTATTTAAGGTGTATTGGCACAAACCGAGCACTGGAGAGAATTGAGGCTCTGGAACAAGAGATTATCATTCTCTTCTTGTATTTTTATTCTAGTATGGCCATGTCGAGCTAGTAGTCATGGTTGTTCCACTGGAGGACGGATGTGGATCTATGGAAAGATGTGAGAGGAGGGGGACCAAAAATGTGTTTGTATATAAATTCCTTCCCTGTGTTTTTTTTTAAGGAGGTGTATCTATGACGAAAGAGGAGGCCCCTCTGTATCAGCAAAAGGGATGATGCATGGAGACACTTAACAGTGGGGAAGAGGGGAATTAAATAGAGTAGAGGTCTAACTAACAATTTTTTATATAGCGTTAAGATGTGGAAGAACCATAGTGTGGGAATTGAAGGCGGTTGCTCGGGTGGGGAAGCACATGTCCGAGGGTGTCTTTGAAACTAGGCCATGATATGATAGATTAATGAGAAAAACATGAACTGATAGTAATGAATTGGGGGAAGTAGAGACCATGGGTGGAGGGAAAAATAAATTGGGGATGGGATGTGAAGAATTTCTCCAAAGGGTTCATAGGAGGTTAGGTATTTATATCGTGGAGGTAGGGGGGGAAGGGGGTCAACCATACAAGGTCAGTAAGAATATTTAGAATATGGTGGTTGAGTGTGGCATCCGGATATATCCCAATTTTGATTCGTCGTCATGAGGATATGCTTTGCTAAATGAGGTGGCATAACAGACTCTGTACCCATATCTTTTGGAATCTACTGAAAGTTGATTTCCTTTCCCTTTTGATGAGTTGGTCTGCTAGGAAACCCTTCCGAGACTCATGTGAATTTATCGTCAGAGCCCGAACTTTGTACTTGTGTTATAGGGTCGACCATGCTTACATATTCTGTGGATGTGAGAATATTGTTCAGCAATCATTTCTACATCTGTGAATGAAGTTGGATGATGGTTGGTTAGTACACTCGGAACATCGAACTTCCCACTAAGTGGTGAAATTGATGGTTGCATTGAATGTGGAATTGGGTCAATCGCCCTCCTGTCAATGGACTGTCTAATGCTCTATTTTTTAAGATGCCTGGAAATGCCTGTCATATTGATCAATATGATCTGGTGACCTCTATGGAAATATTTTATCGCCAATAGCTCATACTTAGTAACAATAGTGTGGTAATTGATGCATATATGTGAATCTTGTATTATGGGACCGACATGCATGTTTTTTTTGCACCTCGGCTTCATTTTCCTTTTTAGGTTCTTTTATTGTAGCACCCCCTAGTGGGTCGCAATGTGGCCCCATACTTATTTGTTTAATCAGTTGTCTCCCCAGGGGCTCGACATCAGGCCCCTCCAATTCTTGCAATATCCATTGATGAAGGAGCTTATCCACACTTGTATTTTTCTCATGTTTCTCCATGGGGTGGGGCAAAAACGATGGGATTTCTATGAATGATTCTTTGAGTTTTATGAATTGGTAAGTTGTTTCTCAAGTAGGTGTAGAATTTTTCCATGTTAGTTCAACAAAAAAAATTGGGATTGGTGGTATAGTGGGCGGGTGTGGGAAAGTGTGTCAAATATTTAAATATTTACGGTGGTCCCTGTGTTGTTTCTTGGCTAACCATCCTCTTACACAAAGATATGTGATGTGAGGTACAATTTCCATAATTTTGAATCATTCACACATATCCTCTTCCATGGTTACCCATTCTTGGTAAGTTTGGTAGTTTGCATCCCACCGCCATTTAGGAATTCATATAAGCATTGTGTCAATCACGTGAGGACTTTGGTACTCGGGAATGCACTGTATCCATGCAGTCAATGTGTCCATCGGCTCCGACCCATCATACTGATAGGAGCCAAATTTTTCCACGCACTATTCTATAGAGATATGTGTGCACCTCCTTATTGATACTTTGCATATCTTGTTCTACCACCTATCCATGGCATCTTCAGAATTCGTGTCATAAGACTTGACACTTCTCCATCTTAACTATTTTTCTATGGTGGGGTTGATGTAGTCCTCCCTATGCCCCATGATCTTATAAATATTTTCAATGACCAAGCTCCATGCATCCTCATCCACAGGATCATTGTAACGGTGACCTTCATATGGATCTAGTGGCATGACAACACACAGGGTGTCTATTGCAAAGGACATATGTCTCTTCTTCAATTTTAGTACTGCATTATTGTCAAAGGCCTAATCAATACCTAGTAATGCATGATATGGATCAGATTCATCCATAATCTCAATGACCTCAAAGTCAGCCTTTGTTTTCAATCCTTCCATGTTGACTTGTACTTGCTCCAGACGGCATGATATGGATCAGATTCATATCATGTTGAATTCTACCTGCACTGCATTATTGTCAAAGGCCCAGTCAATACCCAGTAATGCATGATATGGATCAAATTCATCCATAATCTGAATGACCTTAAATTCAGCCTTTGTTTTCACTCCTTCTATGTACTTCTACTTGCTCCAAGGATATTTGCGTCACGTGTTGCAATTCCTCATGTGAGAAAGCTTCATCCAATAAATTTTGCTTCACTCGTTGCACCTCTTTGCAGATCTGAGCCTCCTCTAACAACCTTTATGTCTCCCTTTTCACTTCTTCCCGGATCTAAGCCTCTTCAATTAACATATGAGTCACGTGTTGCAGATCTTTGTGTTCTCTTTCTTCTTCCATTTCTCTTGCATCACGTAGAAACTGCTTTTTCTAAGCAACATCAAAATTTGTAGGGGGTTGAGGTGCCCTCCTTATCTTTTTTCCGTCTTTTGACCTGAAACTTAACCATGCTCAAAGTATGCTATTTTTTTCTCCCCTCCGTGGGTTACTATCCAGATTTCAGCCTCCTTGTTATTCTTCTTGTTCTTGTGTAGCTCAAAATGCACCATGTTATAGTTAGTATTCTTGTCCTCCCACTTCTTCGGTAAGTCGGGACAATCTTCGGTGACATGCTCAAGGTTATAGAAATATGTACAAAGCACACGTGGTTTGGTAAAAAATCGTGAGACATGAACAATCTCACTATAATTGAAACATGTGGGGGGTCTACCTCCCCCTCTTCCATATCTGCGATCGCGACTGCACCCATATCCACCTCAGGGACCTCCTTGGTGTCCTCCTCTTTCTGCACCACTTTTTTTATTCTCTTGTACCTAGAATGCATCGTAGGTATTATATAATTCGCAGAATGGAGTGTGAGTCGTTGTCTAGTATTTCTGCAAGGTGAGACAATAGGGTGACACATGGCCCCACTGTCTATATATCTCGCACCATTATGACTGTCTAGATGGAAATGGACTTGGTATGCCTGTCACCACATAATTTGGAAGCACAGGGCACTCGTCTCTCCGATGCCCCTTAGAGTGACATGAAGTACACCATACGTGCTCGCACATGATTTTAGTATTTTCCATATCTTGTAGATGCATCATTAGGTTGGGAAGTTGTGACTGAACCCTGCACCAACCCAGCCAATGTCTTTTCACCTCCAAGTGTAACTTCCAGGTGCATCGTGATTTTGACTACATTTGCATGAGTCATCACCTTTTGTTGGGTGAGTGGGACTCGGATATGGGGGAGTAACCTCGCAATGAACCATTATCGATGTTGAACGTCCTGGAATTGGAACATTATCCTATCCAACAAGATTTTAAGTTGTTGGTCATAGTCCCAGATGGTTTCTCCTTCTTTATATTTCAATGATCTTCTTTATTTTTGTAATGCATTGGGATTCTAACTTAGGATTTTTAAGCTCCCTAAGTAGATCATGCTTAATTTTAGCCATGGCCCTTTCTTGTCCCACTGACACAATAGCCTTATAATTCATGTACCACGTCAAGGCTTTTTCCCTGAACGTGATCTCTAGTTGCACGATTTAGTTTCTTTGTCTATAATTCTCTTTATAGACCAAATTTATTCACAGGTAAACTGATGTTTCTCTACACCATCCTTACCTGTTTCATGGAACACGGGTAGTCTCAATGTACTTTATTGATTATCCATCTTCAAATTTGATATATTTCTTCTTCTTTGACTACTAAGGGCTTGAATTTTCCACACCACTATTTCTTGGGGTAAAGTATTGTTGACTTCACCTTCTTCTTCATTTGTCTCTTCGCTTCTCTCTTCTTCTTCTCTTTCTTATACTCCAATCTCTTCACTATCTATTGTGTTTTCTTCTTGATTAAAAATGTGCAAGGGAGGTGGTGTAAAGGGGGGTAAGTCCATATTCTTCTGAAACTTCTCTCGAGGTGACCCAAAGAGTTATCTACTTGCAGTCGTACAAGACCATCTACTATTATCAATTCATATCCCCCACCACTAGGGGAGACTACATCTTCTGCTTCTTTTAGTACACCAACATTTTGCGCCCTACCTTCTTGTTCTAACTGCGCACCGCAAGTGTGTGCTCTATCTCCTAGGTCGACCCGTGAACTACAAATATGTGCGTTGTCTCCCGGTCTAATCTGCACACTACCCCTTTGCATGCAATCCCCCTCTCCAAACAACGTGTTATCAACTATTTTGTTATGCTAAGTCTCATCTCTCATCCCTTAGTTTCTCCATTTCAAAAAAATTTATGTAAGCTAGAAATACTAATCATTAGTTTGACTAAGGGTGAAAAATCTTATTAAGGGGATCAAATTTGTATTATGTTGAGAAAAATGGGGGGTACTTAGTCTTATTAAGGGGGATAGGATTAATTATGCATATGTTTGTAAGACTGTCATATGACATCATTTAAAGTGTCAAATCCTTAAATCAAAGGTCATATGTCATGTCATATTTCTTGTTTTATCATTACTAAGTTAGATAACGAATTTCAAGTCATTTTTTCAAATATGCCAAAGGACAAGATTATACAAGGCGCTACAGGAACTTCCACCTGTCACTGTTTTCATCATCACGCAGATGGTTGGAACAAATTTGACGACGTGGATCATCCTACCTGGCTAAATGAAATATTCAAGGTAGTTATCAAATACCCAATCGTTAGTCACAACATGCAAAGGTGGGGGCCTTTTCACCTGTACGTGTCTCTTGTCCAGGATGTCACACATATGAGGTTTATTCAAAAGATAGTTCTTTTAAATCTGGTGCATTGTTTGTTACTCTAAATTCACATTGCAATCTGGTCAAATTTGAATTTTCATCCATAGAATCTAGAAAATCCCCTATCCTTCTTGACACAACAGGCATATCCCTTTTCTGCAGCGAAGAATCCATCATTTTGGTTGTGACAATTAATATGGGTAAAGGTGGACACATGAAAAGAAAAGAACCTGAAGGGCCTAAGATTATGGAAGCATATGAAGACATCAGACTCATCTTTGATCGAGCTAGTTGGTATTTGTATTGCACCAAGTTAGATGGTTATCACTATGATGCAGCCTGGGCGTTTGCTGAAAGTTTTAATGGATAGAAGGACCAAATTGTAAACCTAGTTATGCAGGTTACAGAAGAGTCCATAGCAACAGCTTGTAACCTCCCTATCGATGGTGAAAAGTGTTTCAAAAACAAATTTATTACATGAGGGGATGTAAATCAGTTCTTGAAACCTGAACATAGAGATCCCAATTGGACCAAGGGTATTCCTAGGGATTGGATTTTTGATGAATAGATGGAGGCCTTTCTTATGCTTAAATGATACATTACATGTGAAGGGCACCATTCCATTGTTTTTTTGTTTCATCTATATTTCCTTCTTCATTTTTCAGGAATGAAAAGGATGAGTCTACCATATTACTTCTTAAGAGATCTAAATAAGATGGCTATGAAAATTCAAGCAAACCCTAAGACCCCTCCTCATGGAATTTATCATCAGGGATTCATTAAAATACTTATTAAAGCTGAGCTGCGAAAATTACAGAGGACATGGGATCAATTATTGATCCATTCAGGGTTTGAGAAAGAAGCACATCCTCATGTCACACAGTTGCATGATAAAATTGTTGAACCCAATCAAGAAGCTTCACCAAGCGCAAGTCAATCAGTCATTCCAAGGAAGGGTAAAAGAGAAGCATGTTTAAATATTTTATACAAGCCAGTGGAAGCTGCTCCAACCAGCCTGCAAGCAGACATAGGGTCTTCTAATATCCTAGGTGTAGGTAAGCATCCATTTCCATATTCTCAAAAGACTTATTCTAGAAGGAACAAAAGGTTGGTTAAACCTAGGGTATTGAAGGAAGATTAGGAACCCGAGAAAGCAGAATAATGTATAGATCCTGTACAGCCTAGATATCATTCCCCAAATACCATTCCTCCTATCTCAATATCCTCTAAAGACGATGCTTCTAGATATAAAATTTTGATGAGAAAAAGGAGCATCGTGCCTCGAAATAAATTCAGGTTGAAATACAAAGCAATGTATAACCCTCCCATTAAAGATAAGGTTATTATTATTGATGAATAATCTTCAAACCCAAAAGAGGAGCCATCAACAAGAAAGCAAATTCTTGTAACTAAGGTTGAGAGGAATAAGTATAAAAAAGGAGTCTTGGCATAGGGGCAGGCCCAGTGTTCAACGCTACAACAGTGCACCAACAAAGCCCTAACTACCGAACCTTTCGGCAACACCTGCGAAGCAGATGAAGTCTCACCCGAGGTAGAGTCAGGGGTGGTTGCAAGACTCAAGTGTCTGCAACCTTAGCTAGGACATAGAGCTGTGATTATAACACTTAATAATGCACTCAACACTATCAGTTCCTCAATACATAATCGTTAATCACTTCACAGAGAAAACAACGCTTCACAGCATTCACATTGATCTAATCTATTTAAGAACTTTAACATCTATAGTAGGTCAGATCTATTAGATCAAGCACTCAACACATTCATATGGATCAGATATAACACGTTTATACATCATTAGCACTAAGCATAAGCAGATCTATCTAATCATCTTAAAGCACTTAGCAAAAGAAGACATAAATACATCAAGACAAACACAGCATTTACGTAGTTCACCCCCACCCTGGGGCTACGTCCACCAACTCTTATTTCTTATTGTCTTCAATCAATCGGTTACAAGAACAAATCCATTAGAACCATTACTCCGCACAGGACAGAATATCTGCGCAGCTCGTTATATTCTTCTTCATTTTGTTACAGCACAAAGCCTTCCACCGCTTGCACTTAGCTCTGCAAGTCTCTTACAGTCAGGCACAAAGCCCTTACAATTCTCACTAGCACTTAGCCTTTAGCACTTAGCATATCATCACATAGATGTATTATTCTCTTCTCTTCCACCACTTTTATACATGGCCTAGACGTCTATATATATTACAAAATAGGCCTAAGCATGGGTAAACACATGGGCCGACATCCCATTCCTGTTACATATTCCCAAAAACCCAAAAAGGCTCCAAAAGGGGGACGAGATCTCGTGATATTCGCTTCGACTTGCGCTCCTCCTTCGATGAGCTAGCAAAGTCCCAAAATAGGTCAACATGACCAAGAAACTTCTCAAAACTTGGTCAAGGGCCAATAGGCCCCTAACACTCACCTATGACTCGTCTCGAGTCACTCAGGTCTTAGCAGTTCTTCCTCGAATGCCTCGAGCTTGGCTTGAGCTGCTTCGACTTGATTCTTTTTTGTGGCCTCTTGTTCGGTGAACTCTAGGATCAATGTGTCATTCACTGGCCCTTCTAAGTGTTGTTCTGTTGCGGTGACAACCTGTTCTAACTCTGTTCCTTGGCTTTCTACCTCTGTAAACAATAGACATGCATTATCTTGCACAGGTTGAAGTCGTTGAGTGACTTCCATCACTTTTCTTTGAAGCATATGGATCTGTTGTTGGATTGTGTGTTGTTTGTGAGATCTCTTCATCCTTTCTACAGCTAACAGGGCCTTCAGTTGCGCCTGTAGTGTATCTACGTGTTGCTTTTCTTCCTAGAGTTGCGACTCCAGTGTCTGTAATTCCAGGTTCTCAGTGAGGGTTTCATATATCTGAGCACTCCGGATAATCAGTTGCTTGCACTCCAAGGCAAGAGATTTTAGTCTATCAACTGCACTGCAGGTAGTTTCTTTCTTTAGGTCTCTTACATCTTGAGGGGTCTCGAGCATAGTGCGGAACTCCAAGTCTGTTATGCGTTGTTGGAGCTACTGGATTACTTCTTCAAGTTGTGCCACTTGTTGTGGAACTTGTTCTTCGGTCTTTAATTCAACAACTGTCACAGAGTGAAGTGCTCTTTTGACCCTTTCCTTAATGTCGAGTTGCTCGGCAAGCAATTGTTCCTTGCTTTGTTGTAGCTGTGATTTTTCTTCATCCCACTTTGCTTACAGAGCAATATTTTCCCGTTCTGCAGCACTGCGTTTCTTATCAAGGTCTTTATGTACTTGTGCTAAAGTCTAGGTGGCTTGTGCCATCTCTTCCTGAGCTCATCGAAGGTGAGCTTCGACTGTATCAACAATGCGGTGTAGTTGAACTGGCTCATCACTTAGCTCTGGTATTCCTACTGACAGAGGCGCAGTAGAAACTGCGCGGTTGGACTGTAATGCCTGTTGCACTCCTTGGAGCTCGTCCTTAATTTGAATGAACACCTCCTCCTGATTAGCTTCTTGCTTCTCTGCTATCTCCAGCGAAGCATCATTCAATGTTGCGACGATGAAGTYGAAGTCATCTRAGGTGAGGGTGGTCTCAAATTTGGTACTATTTTCTTTCATTTTCTTCCCTGAGGAAGGTTTCGGGGGGGGAACCTTCCTTTTCTTTGAGGGATCATCACCATMTCTTGGTGGTGTAACCTTGCCTTTATTGTGCTCCACTTCTATGCCATCTATCTCTCCGCCATCTCCTTCTTGCTATGMTGAGTTGGAAGCAGTCTTCACGGATGCGTTGTCTAAATCGTGGACCTCTTTGGTCTTCTTTATATTTCTCAGTCYGGCTGTATCCGAYGCAGTTTMTGGACTGTCAACATCAGATATATCTACAGGGTCCACTRGAATAAGGAGGTYTRCCGACCATTCCTTGGTAATCTCTTCCAAGTCATCCTTCGTCAACTTGTAGTACGACTGTAGTTGTTTTTTATGCTCATCAGCATGTGCGGTGATATRGATGAAATGGCGGTTCTTGTTGAATTTGATCAAGGGCCTGAACCTGTGGAGAGTGTTTGGGGTTATGMAAGATGTGGAMTGTATGGCTACCTTCAACTGGTTGTAATAAGTATGGACGATGACATTTGATTTCMWTTGCTTGTTCATGTCACTAGAGTACCATAGTGTACTGAACTTCGCGGCCAGAGGTTCAAATGGCTCGATATCCGGTAAGGTCGCACCTTCCAGCATTTCCCATGCGATGAAAGTGATTAGTATGAKAAGCCAGCTAAAGTGGAACTCATATCCTTTATCTTATGCTTCCCTGCGGTCCAATTCCAGCTGGTTTACGAGGTACTTCAACCAATTCATTTGTAGGCCCTCCACGCACTTTCCTGTGAGGTTGACTACAAATCCAGTTACTTGGGTGGGTCGGTTCTTGCACATTAGCTTTCCTACAATCAACTGATAGGAAAGGCGCATTGCACCACTCTAGATAGAGGCTACATTTTAGCCTCACATTCCTTTCTCGACATCTCCGGAGGTGTCTTTAATCTTCTACATAAGAGCGTGATCCATGGCTTTCCCGGGATAGAAATCATGTGGGTCAGGGCCTTGCATACTAAGCCATGTGATCTGATTGATCAACATCAGATCCATTGTGATGTGGCGGTTCAACCACAAGTATCCTCTGTGGTAGTAGGACAACAATATCTTGACGCATGCGTTCACTTCTTGGTTCCTTCCGAAGTGAGGGATTTTCATAACATTAAGTAGTGTAGACTGCACGAGGTCCATCGTCCATTGTTGGGGAACTATATTTGAATTATTTCCCTTGGTTTTGGTGAAATATTTATATGGGGCTAGCATGTTGTACACTTTCCTGTCACCGAGTTTGAAGTCACTAAAATTCAACGCTACGAGCTTATCCTGGTCTGCGCGCAGTGTGCGTATCCCCTTCGGGAGGTACGCAGTGACCAATTCATATTCAAAGTCTCTAGGCACACTGCCTCAGTTTATGGAATTAATCAGGGGTGGTAGATAGACAGGTGGAATGCTTGGAATCAGCTTAGCATTCACTAAGTCATCCTTGTGCTTAGTTCACCTCTCATGGGACAGTCCAGCTCCGTGAGAAGTGGATGGGGGTGCTTGCACTGTTCTCGTAGATGAATCCTAGATACCTTTAGACATCGACATGGCTTTCTCGGTGATCAAGTCAATCAAAACTTCCTTAGCGACTTTCTCTACAGTGCTCAATGCTTCCGACATACGCTCTCAAGGTGAACAATTCGTAGGTTCGGGGAACAACTTAGACACAGTGATGAGATAGAGAGAAAGAGCACAATGATCACTATATAAAATGGGCTTACTCTATGGGCTCGAATTCTCAACTAGAAAAAGTGTTCTTGGTGCACGACGCGATGAGATAAATAGGTAACTTGACAACGGTTCGCTTACAACGGGTATGAGCCTCCATTAACTCTTATTTGATCTATAATGGCGCATTCCAACGGTCTGATGATGAACTTTATTGTTTTTATGCTCGTTCGAAGTGGGAGTTGAATGAATATATCGGTTCCAACGGCTATATCGCTTCGCCATAGTGAAGTGCCATGTGTTGCTACTCTGATATCCTGGTGAAGCTCCAATTCTGCAATTTTTCTTTCTGTGAGGTCTCCTCTAGTACCTCTTGTAACTTTTCAGACTGATCCCTCTTCTTTCTTAACTTTTTAGTCTTCTTTCCACTGAGCTTCGTCTCGGTCATTCTTTTCCCATTCTGATTCTTATCTTCTCTGGTCTTAGTTACTTCGCGTTGTTGAAATTATTCCCTACGTTTCCTGGATAATACTTTTTTGTCTGGGATAGGCACTTCAATCTTCTGCGGATCCTCTAGTGTTCTCTTAGCTTCAACATCTGGATTGCTAGCGTTAAATATCTGCGATATTTTCTCATGTTCTTCAATTAAGTGTGCGATCCTTCTGGTCATAAAATCTTTTAACTCTTGCTTCTTCTGTTCCAAAACTTCTTCTTCTTCCTTTCGTCTAGCTTGGTCTCTATAAATCCAAGTTTTTCTTATTAACATGGTAAATGGGGCGTTTTCTTCAACAAATTTAATAATCTCAAAATTTTCTTCTGTTGAAGTTCTATTGACAGTCATAGGTATCTGAGTGAGCCTTCCACATAGGTTTACTAGCTTTCCTCTGAATAACCCTATTCCTCCCAATGAGGGGGTCATAGCAGGCCTCCCTATAGCTTCCCAAGTTCTCTCTGTCATGATATTCACCTGTGTTTCCTCATCTAGAACAAAGTCAATGTCTAAGTCTCCTATTCTTGCTTCGATGCATTCCTTCTCTTTGAATATCTCTCATAAGTTGATATGTCAATGGTCATTCATGGTTTCTTTCATCTGTAAAAATGCTTGCTCGGATCTTTTCTGAGATTCTGCTATAATTTCTAGATCTGCCTTAGGGTTTTCTTGATTCAGACTCATTCTTTCAAGCTTAGCAATCATTCTAGGGAAATCCAGTACTTCATGGTCTAGAGCTTGACAACAGAGGAAACGAGGTCTTCTACCAAGGCATTCCTTAGCAAGATGTCCCAGTCATCTGCAACTGTAACAGAGGGTTAATACTCTCTTTCTTTTAAATGATCTCGGACCTCTTATGTACTGCGCACTAGGATCATAGGAGCTAACCTGTAATAAATTCTCTCTAGGATCCTACATCCATTTGTTAGTCCAAACATTCTTTCTATGCATAGGTATAACATATCTTTCACTATTCTTGTTAGTACAAACATTCTTTCTATGCATAGGTATAACATATCTTTCACTATTCTTGTCATATCTATTAATATCAAATCTTCTTTCATCTATCAATTCTCTAGCTTTCAAACTAGAACAGACTTTATTAAACAGACTCTATTAAACAAACCTAGATACATACTTTTAGAAACAAAAAGTTCCACTTATCTTACTTCTACAGAGCACAAATCTTTTTCAGATCTAGAACTTTTCACTATTCTTACCTTTATCAGAGCATAGAGCTTGCAGATATTACCTCTTTTAATTAGAAATTCTTACTTTTACCTTTCTTAGAGCACAAAGCATTCAGATATTTCTTATTTCCTTCAGATCTGATCTTCTTCCTTCAGATCGGGCCTCTTTCTTTCAGATCTGACCTTCTCTCTTCAGATCAGGCTTCTTTCTTCAGCACAGAGCTTTATAGATCAAGTAGAACATTGTGCACTAGGGTACAGATCTGCACACAAATCTTTCAGGTCAACTCTTTGCACAAAGCTTCTTCTTTCTCAGTTCCCAGCAATCACGGTTTTAGTCCTGGCAATAGAACCATTTGTTAAAACAAGGGCAGACCCAGGGTTCAATGCTACAACAGCGCACCAACAAATCCCTAACTATCGGCCCTTTCGGCAACACCTGCGAAGCAGATGAAGTCTCACCCGAGGTAGAGGCAGGGGTGGTTGCAAGACTCAGGTGTCTGCAACCTTAGTTGGGACACAGATCTATGATTATAACACTTAATAATGCACTCATCATTGTTAGTTTCTCAATATATAATCATTAATCACTTCACAGATAAAACAGGGCTTCACAGCATTCACATTGATCTAATCTATTTAAGCACTTTAACATCTATAGTAGGTCAAATATAGCAGATCAAGCACTCATCACATTCATATGGATCAGATATAACACTTTTATACATCATTAGCACTAAGCATAAGCAGATCTATCTAATCTCTTAAAGCACTTAGCAAAAGAAGACATAAACACATCAAGACAAGAACAAACCAAGACAACACAGCGTTTACGTAGTTCACCCCCACCCTGGGGCTACGTCCACCAAATCTTATTTCTTATTGTCTTCAGTCAATCGGTTACAAGAACAAAGCCATCAAAACCCTTACTCCGCACAGGACAGAAGATCTGTGTAGCTCGCTAGATCTTTCTTCCTTGCGTTACAGCACAAAGCCTTCCACCGCTTGCACTTAGCTCTTCAAGTCTCTTACAGTCAGGCACAAAGCCCTTACAATTATCACTAGCACTTAGCCTTTAGCACATAGCATATCATCACATAGATGTACTATTCTCTTCTCTTCCACCACTTTTCTACATGGCCTAGACGTCTATATATATATATATATATATTACAAAATAGGCCTAAGCATGGGTAAAGCCATGGGCCAACATCCCACTCCTGTTACATATTCCCAAAAACCCAAAAAGGCTCCAAAAGGGGACCAAGATCCTGTGATCTTCGCTTCAACTTGCGCTCCTCCTTTGACAGGTTTTCGAAGTCCCAAAATAGGTCAACATGACCAAGAAACTTCTCAAAACTTGGTCAAGGGACAACAAGGAGGTCTGACAGCAAATACAAAGACTCCTACAAGAAAAAACAGAGATTTTGTAAGAAAACAAAGTAAAAAGGATAAGAGAGGACCAAACCCTATGATCAGATCTGAAGGGGATAATCCCAAGAGAATACAAACTCATTCTCAAACCGAGCAGACAAGAAGGAATAGTGTGGATTTGATGGCACAAGCAGCTACATCAGTTTTGCAAGGAGAATTCTCAGTTTGAGAATTTCACCTTCAATGAAAACCCTAAATTTTGACTAAAAGACGATTGATGATGGAAGAACCTTTTTGTTTCCTTGTGTTTAAGAGACCATTCCTCTTTTTTTTATCTTTTGGCTGTAACCTGGGCAAGGAAAGGCGTTAAAAGGGATCAAAACAGGTTTTTGATATGGCACTATAGGAAGTTCCCACCATCTCATACACAGGGAAATATTGGCATTATAGGAACACCTGTAGCAGCCGATTTTTCAACACATATGACATAGATTCATATTTTTATAATGGATAAAGGTTGTAAACAAGGTAAATATTGTATGGGTCATTAGATGGAGTTAGATACCCTTTTTGTGGATCTACAGTCTATCTTGGGATACAATGATTCTACAGATCAGTTAGCATTCATCAGATGTCAAAGTCTTGATTCGAGTGGATCATTGAAGATCAAGAAGAGCTTGGAAGGATAAAGAGAAATATGCAGCATAATCATCTAGGTGGAAAGAAATTCAACCAAAGAAATTTCTCTGCGCAAGGCTCTTGCCTTTATTATAGGATTTTTTTTTAAATTGTTCATTGTTTTGTATATCAGTATATAGAGATAGATATTCACCTTGAGTGCTTGTAAGGATTAGTTTTGATGTGTCCTTGACTATCAGGTTGACCATAAATGCATGTAACCAATGTAAAACACTATATATTGGATGAAGTAGAAAAAGAATAAGTGGGATCCTTGTTTTGGAAAAACAGTTCTAAATATAAGACTATTTTGATCCTGTTGGGTATGTGTTATATGCATT
>SNQJ01S0164166.1:20323-36143 GCA_010110895.2 Picea sitchensis | reverse complement strand
CATGATTAACTCCTAGTTTCACCCACTTGACTAGTCAACTTCTTCTAGGAGCTTCTAGAATTAATTTGACTTCTTTGACCTTCTAGATAACTCATGAGGGTTCTCCACTTCACCAAGCCATAACTCTCTAACCATGAGGAGTTATGTGGCGTTCTGCATATCACCGGAAATGGCATGACATGTACTATCCATATAGAATATCCATATGTGCAAATATATTAAAATTTGTACCATTATACATCAACCAAAATTAATTACCAGCTTAATCATATTGTTGGGGCTACTGGACTTTCTTCAAGGGTTGACATCAATGACAACCAACCCAATTAGTAAACACTAGATTCATTTTCATTTGATGGGAGGTTGGAGCCAATCAATGGCCATGATTCAATTTCTGAGGTTTGCGAAGTTGAGCAAATCGACAGTCTTGATTCTTTTTTACAATTGGAAAGTTGGAGGAAATCGACGATTAGGAATTGCTTCTGGTGCTTGGAAAGAGTTAAAATCGACAGTCGATACTCATCAGCAGAGTTGGGCGAAGGTTTATGGATCAATGACTGAGATCATTTTTTAATGATAGATCGACAGTCCAAATTAATCGGGGTTTTGGTCGAAAATTTCTAAGTGTTGGAGTTTTCCAAGGGAATTCACCAACAATTGATGGTCAGGTTGGTCGAATTGGTGAATTTTTTTAGTCAACAACGGAAATCTCTGATGTTCGATGGTCGGGTCTCAATTGATTCACTAATTTTTTTTGTTCAAGCAAGAGAAAGAGTTAATCATCGATGTACGATGGTTGGGTGTCAGCCGATTCAATGAGGTGTTCTGGGTCGACCATGAGAACCCCCGATGGTCGATGGTTGATGGTAAGGTTGATCGAATCGACAAGGTGTCGGTTCATCCAAGAGAAACTATCGATGGTAGTTGAAGAAAAGAGGGTGATGATGTTTCATGCTAGGTAAACATCCATGTGGCATGCCACATAAGCCAAATTTCCATTTTAGAATCTACATTTCATGCCACATCAATAGTCACCACGTCATCCAAAAAATGGTCAATGGTCGACGGTCGGGTCGACCGAATTGAAGAACTATTTTCGTCAACCAACATGGATGGTTAATGATGGGTCAATGGCTGATGTTTGGGTTGGCTGAATTGGTGAGGATTTTCATTCACAAATGAAAATCATCGATGGTCGATTGTTGGGTCGGTCAGTTTCGTGATCTATTGCAGTCAGTGATCGAGGAAAAGGGTCGATGACTAACGGTCGGGTCAATAGTTTTGGAAAAGTGTCACTTGAGGGAAAAGGAATTAGATGACCACTAATAGAGCTGAGATCAAAGGATGATATTTCACCCAATTTGAGATAGATGGATTAGACTTAAAGGCTATTATAGTAGTAACACAATAATTTTTTCTATGAAAATTTCCAATTTTTTAAGGTCATAATGTTGCAGGGAATTTTTGAGGGCCTAAACAATGTTTTGAGGAGTTCTAATTTTTTAGACTATAAGCATCGTAGGAACCACAAAGATTCTCTACATATTGAATAAGATAGCTTGAGGATATCCTTCCAACGAGCTAATTTATTCACAAAATGGAGCTCGTATGAGAAAGTTACAAATGATATAGTTAAGACAAATTTTTAGCACTAGTTTATTTTTGGAGGGAATAAGTCCTTGCTCTGGGGTCTATTTGAGGAACAAGAGTAGTCCATCGAAAAATATTGAACCATAAAATACATATATGGATCCATATTTCAAATCTTTGTATGTAAAAATGTGCAATAAGAGAAAGAAGACACTTGTAACATGTAGGGCTAAAAATGTAAAACGGTAACAAACTTATGTGGGTCGTAACTAATATTCTGAAGCCCGGTTAAGGGTGAAATTGTAACATATCATTTAGAAGGTAGTAATGGACATAATAAATTGATATTCTATCAAAATCCCAAAATAATTGGTGTATGGATGCATGATCATGGATAAAATTGCTAAGTCTGTAGAAAGAGAAAAGGGGCAAAGTTGTCATTTCCAGATTGCTACAGTGTTTTACTAGAGAATCAATTTGGAAATATGATAATTGATGTGAATTCAATGTTAGTAGTATTATTTATGTCACATACAATTTTTTTGTTTATTCCTAACAAAATTACCTCTATATGTGGCCAAATTCGGTCTTTGATATTATTTTTCACTTGGGAGAAGGTGCACGAAAGGGGTAAATTGGAAATATTCAATAGCCTATAAATTATTCTCAGTACTCAAAATTGAGAAAGAAAGTAGTCATTGGAAAGATATTGGATAGAATAATCCATATATCCACTCAATTTATTTTTGAGCCATATGATTCTCAAGGAATTAGAAGAAAGGATTCTGGTGAACTTGAAGGACACCATTGAGTATAATGGAATTTCGAGAGTCCATAGATTTTGGCTCATAAATCATATTGAAGTATGATTATGGTCATTGGAAAGATAATCCAAAGGAAAAAATGATATAAAGTCTAAGTTATCTAGGGGAGCATCGGGTTGCTCCATAAAGTTATGTGAAAAAGTGGAATTGGATTCCATGAACCATGTAACTACTCAATGCGAATATTTTTCCAAATAATGTCATAATTTGGAGGAACATTCCCAGATTATAGAGATGAGTGTCATAGAATATTGTTATATAAGTAAAAGTATAGATTATCATGATAGTTCCTATCCATAAGCATAGAATCACATTTGAAGTGTAATATATTAACAAAATAAAAAGGGGTGAGCTTATTAATAAGGCATTGTTAATAAGCAAAGGAGCACTTTAGTAGAGAGTGTTATGTGAGGGGTTGCTAGAAAGAGAATAAGATTCCACAATTGATAATTGTGTGGGTTTTTTCTATATTAATCCTGAGCTCCATTGGACAATAAAGTGGGTCAAGATTGTGTAGTTGGTTGAAACATCAACGAGATACAAAGGGAAGTGTAGGGTTGTAGAGTAGGTGATGCAAGGTTGACTAAGGTCCAAGGAAGAGTAGGGAAATATTAGTATTCAGATACTATAGAGTCTTAATGGTTTTCAATGTAAATAATTATATTTTCTCACATAAAGAATGAAATCCAATAGGTGAGAAATGTCATTGCATGCACAAGGAGTTAAGAAGAACTCCATAGCCTTGAAGGCAGAAATATAGTGAAGGCTACAAAGCTTTATGCAAGAGAAGGAAAAAGAATATCATGAGATGAGATGTGACTCATGGGTGGATGAGTCATGTCTATGTGTAAGAATGGGAATGCAGGAAGAGGGAATTGTTAGATATGATCTAGCATTTTTTGTCTAAAAGTATCCAAAGCAAGAAAGTTGTCTCTATTATCAGAGTGTGCAACAAAAACAATGTATAGGTGCAAATGGAGGAGTGTAGCATTCCATTTGGAGAAGAGTGGTCTTGAATGGACAAGAAATGATTCATATTGAATCACTCAATGAAGTGAAGAGAGATATTTAAAATTGATCAAAGCCATGGATGGAAAAGAATATTAGAAATATAACATAAAAGAACATTTTAGAATGTTGAAATGAAAATGAATGAGATTTCTATTTCAAGACTGGTTTGGTCAAGAAAATGGGGAATGGTTAATTAGATTGTAGTGCTAATATTCAAATAATTGTAGCCAAAATATGTTGGGACAAGTTTTCTCTGCATAAATAAATCAGTTTTGAGATGGGAGCACTAGTGGATCTAGTGGCTAGAAATGAAGAATGGCCAAGTGGGGCTTGGTTAGAAGGTTCAGAATAAAGGCCAGTGGTGCATAGTTGAGTAGAATGGAAGTGCGCAAGGCGACATGGTTCTACAATAAATCAAGGACAACCATCTACAACAACAAAAAAAATAACTAATTAAAGTTGAAATAAATATGCATTGGAGTGCATGATAGAAATGATGCATGAAGCATACAATAAAGACAGAATGCATGGGCATGAAATAAGCATGAAATATAAAATGATGGGTGTATATTGATGTGCATTTGTGCATGTCTAAATTATTTAACATTTTGGTGGCATGCTTGTAGACTGAGAGTATCATGCTAATATATATAGAGTAATGATGCTATGATATTTGAATAAAACTAATCATGGATTGTGTATCTACGAAAAATAATTATAGCATGGCTAGAAATGATGATGATATTGTTGCTTATGGTAACCATCCATATGAAAACAAATGAAGATTATGGGAATGCTAATCAGGGGGTTGGTGAAGGGAGTCTATGAGATTCTACCAAGTACTAGTTTATTAGGTAGCATCCAGTAAATTGATAACAACCATGCAAGTATGCTTTTGGGTTTCTTATGATGCATAAATGCTGAAGGGAATTGAGATAAGAATTCCCTCATCCAAATTTCAGTATTTGGATTGATGTAAAGGAATATGGTCTTGAGTATACACATGTTTTGTAATGATTAAATGCATTTATAAGAAAATTAATTTCATATTATGTTATTTGGGTTATGAGATCATAACCAAGTCAGGTCAGGATACATACTCATGTTGTAGCGATGAATGCCAATAGAAGAATACATGTGTGAGGCAATGTTGAGATTGGACATGGAAAGGCTATAGCTACATCCAAGTTCATAATGGTTTCCCTTTTATGACTGATGTTTGTACTACAACCTCTTTTTTGACACTGAATAGAACTAAGAGATGATGTTCCTGGTGTTTTGTATGGGTTGAAGAGGAAGGTATACAAATAATCGGGGAAGTAGTTGGGGAAGAGTTTGGATGATGTATTAAGGCGTGGACCATACCTTCCAACTCACATGGTGGGATACATGACATGAACATATGGTATTTTGGAGCCAACACAAGAATGCATTGTGTAGATGTGGCCATGGGTATTGGCACATTGGTTTTATTTATTGGTAAAATTTGATTGCATTATGAAAATCTTTGTATGCTAGATAATGCATTTACAAGGAATGATGGTTTCATTCCATTTAATATGAACAATAGTTGGAATTTAGTGAATGTTAGAGTAATGTGATTATGAAATTACTTCATGGACTGAATGCAATTGTTGCAGTGAAATGATATCATGCATGTGTTCTAACAATCTTGTTCAACTACAAGAAAGTTGAGAAAATTGCAGGTATAATAGTTTGGGATATGACAATGGTTTAAGCTCATAAGGAAGAGTGATATATACATCTACATGAGACAAACATAATGAGTAGAACTCTCATGTGTGGGAAATTCTTTTTTCCTGTATAAAACAATTTGAGAAATTAATAATTGAAAATGTTATAATATGGTAACAATCTGTTTGGATGAATTAAAGTAAGAAAAATTGTAGGAAAATTGGTCTTGGATATGGAAATGGTGTAATCCCATAAGGAAGAATGATACATGTTGTTGCAAGAGATAAACTTATTGAGAATAAATCTTATTCTTGGGAAACTTGATTTCCTATATGAAACATATTGGAAAGTTAATAAATAAATTTCTATGATGCTATCTCATGATGACTGTATGTTTGTGATACAGATGAGATGATGGATATTAAATCTAGACATCGAGAAGGAGGCTACTGCTACAACACTGAAACCCTATAATTTCCATAAGTTACAAAGTTCCAGTGAAAACTTTGGTAGTTATTTTGAGCTCCCCTTGTGTAAGAACACCTTGGAAAATGATGGATTGCCCGAGGAACTGTGTAGCAGTGAAGGGGGTGCCTGAGCCTATAGGATGAGGATGGAAAGGGGGAGGGAAATCAAGAATTCATATGACATGGTGGTTGGGATCATAAGGGTGTGTCAGAAAACAATAATGAGATAAATTATTATCATGAATGCTCGTGAAATAGAGAAACTCTCTCATATTTGGTGCTACTACCTACCCACATGCATTTCTCTTTGGTCTACATTCAGGTTGGAGTGCAAAGTTCAAAGTGAACACGATATTTCAGTCAGATTGAACACATTTCATTTAGGAGCTTTATCATTCCTATGGTGAACTAGTAAGTCAGTTCGCCCATTGTTCCCGATCGATAGTGAGAGGGGAGAGAAACGAAGACCTCGTTGAAATGGGTCCAGAGTGGGATAATCCTCTTTTTCATTTTGGTGTATCAATCTACAACACTTGAAGGAAAATACAGATAAGTGCATTGTTTTATCCCTCCCCCTGTATATGATTTGATTTGGCTCAAGATGGATAAAGAAATAACACATAAGAATGGATGGGCGTAACTACTTCCTTTATCCCTTGAATATCTAGGGTCTCCAAACAAATAAAGACGAGGTAGACTCCCTATGAATAAGTGATTGTAATCATTGTGTTAATTATGTTGAAATATGGGCTAATTGTTGTTCAATGAGTTTTAAGGTTTTTCTTATTCATTGTTTCTTTTTTTTCTTGAATTGTGTTTCTGCATCTGTGTTTAATGTGACTGAATGGTTTTGTGTGTCTTCTTCACCATCGCTACATGTTCTTAAGTTGATTGCATTATGTTTTAATTGTTATGGGAATTTACATGAGATTGTATGTCATGTGTGTATTTTATTTTCACCATATTTGTGTTAAGATGTTGTGCATTAGGAACAATTGAAACTATTTGAAAGTTGGAGATTTAATTACAAAATTTGGAGTTCCTGGAGACACAACGTAGAGACTTCTTGTTCGACCTTGTGATGGAACCCTAGAAGGGAAGTGATACATCCCTAGGAACTACGATGCAGAGAAGGGGGTACACTTCCTTAGGTTGTGTAGGTTGATGGGAATGTGAGTTTGTTGGTTGGAATTGATGTGGGAATCGACAAAGTATGAAGAATATTGCAACTAGATCGAGAGAAAGGTGGTGTAGGCTATAAAAGTGAGAAGTTGTTGGTTGAAATTGTTACCAGAATGATGAATTGTGAAATTATCTTACACGTTTTGGGCCAGGGAGCCTAAGTATCTATGGTTTTTTGGCCAGATTTCCTATGTATGTATATTCTTTTGGATAGGGGGCCTAAGTATCTATAATTTTGGGCCAAAGTGCCTATGTAATTTTGTTTAGGATTGAATTCCTCTATGATTTTGGGTTGAAGATCCTATATGTTGATTAATGGTTGGGGAGCTAGAATTGTAAAATGATTGTACACCTGTAGGGTGTTGTGCACTAATAAAAATGCAAAAGTAAGGGGGAGGGGAATGTAACATCCCTAGTTTTAATCCCCATGAATTATAATGTAATTGTTTAAATGAGATTTAGGCTGGTGAGCCAATGTGTTGGGGTGAAGATCCCATATTGGTTTAGTGTGGACAGAGGGAAAATGGTATATTATGTGCATTGGAATAATTGATAAAAATAGTAATAGTTGGCTCCAATACAAAGGGATGAAGAATGATGGGGGGCTGCGATTCTAGAATAGAGAGGGGGTCCAAGCGGGGAATATTCATAGGTATTAACCCAACCCACATTCTTGAATTATTATCATTGTTTAAAACCTTCTAAATTGTCATTGAGTGTTCTCAAATCCATTAATTAAAATCATGTAAGGAGGTGGGTGTGAGGAGTCACATCCCATAGTTATTGGGGAGCATGGGATAAAGTACCATCATCTTTGGGAAGAGTGAGAGTCAAGAAAGAAAGGGAGAAGAAGATAAATATGTATGCATAATACAGACAAGTTTTACATGCATATTTTGGACAACAAAAGAGGAGTTGAGTGTTGGGAAGAACACCAACCATCTTGTGCTTGAAGGAAGCCATTGTTTGGGTGTGTTTTATGTTGAGAAAGATCCCCATGTCCCTATAAATTGAGTTGTAAACCTATAAAGACTTTTTTTGTTGAGGAGATGGCTCGAGAGCCTTGTGAAGGATATTGTGAGCATTCTTAGAGTAACTAGGAGGGTTATTGGTCAACTAGGTGCACTAGAGGCCTGGCGGGAAGTGGGAAGGCCCAAGGGACTATGTGTAGTGAAGGGGGATATCATTCCTTGGGTGGTGAAAGTTGTGGGAAATAGAGTGGAATCTGGGTTTTTGTGTTGTTGTGTGTGTGTGGAGAGTGGAAAACCAAAAGGGACATATCTCCTTATGGACTCATAGCTTCAGCTCAGGGGTGGCCTACTATTGAGAGGAAATGAAAAAAAACGCTTATGGTTGGGAGGTTCATCCTTCACATGTATCTGGTTGGTTAATTATTAACGAATAAGTGATTCTATTATGTTCTTATTTTATTTTGTTGTGTAAATGGTTTAGATGAATGTTGGGTATTTTGTTGTTTCTTGAATAGTTCCATTCATCGTTTTCTTTATGTTGTTAGATGCATTTATAATATGGTATCAATCGATCATTAAATATTTGTGTGATATGTAGTTGGTAAGCTACAAGAAATTATTAAGTAGGGAATCTTAAATATTAATGTGTATTCTCTACGTAATGTTCCTCAACTAGAGGTTGGGTACGTTACAAGGTTAATCATGTTGAACCACCAATCTTCTACATAACTCTAGGTCATCTTGTTAGTCATTGTAGTGTACTCAACCCAAAAAATTTAGAGCAATCACATAAAATGTAGTGCAAAACCCAAGAATACAAGAGAAAGAGAGATAAAAATAGAGAGCTATGTTAACTTGCCTCTTCAAGGAAGCAACCTCCAAGAGAAATGTTCTAAATACAATAACAATTATTGACAAACCAATACATAACCTTCTATTCAATATATATCTATCCATACATAATCTTAACTACCCATGGGACTCTTATAATGAGGGTATACAAACTCATTTGGGCCTTATTACTTAAAGAGACCCTTTAATATAATGATTGACTATTAAAACCAACTATTTAATGGGAATTATTCAAAGAAGGTGGCGTCATACATTAATAAAGTATCTAAGTAAGGGGGTTAGGGTAGAACCCTAACATGCCCTTCCCCTTTGAAAATAGTGTTTTCCTCAAGGTTAAAGAAAAGAAAATCGTTGTAGAATAGTTGTTGATTCCCATGCGGCATCTTCAGGTCACATATCATTTCACCAGATCAATAGTTCTTTGATTGTGTGTTGGCATAGATAGTGCTCTCTGGTATCCAATACTAATTTTAGTTGGATATAAATGGAACCTTCTTCATCAAGTTCTGGTAGGTTGGTATACAATTTGCAATTTTATCCCACAAGTTTCTTCAAATGGGACACATGAAAGAATGGATGAATCTTGGAGTGAGTTGGGGGAGCCATTGAACTTATAAGGACCATGAACTTGAGAGCCAACTTCAGGGGAAATTTGTTTTTTAGTGATGTCTATTTATAAGGATATAGGTGAATAAAAACTTGATCCCCTTCATTAAAGGAACATTCATATCTATGCTAATCATCTTGTTGTTTCATTCTATTATGTGCCATGAACAAGTTGTCCTTGAGGATATGGATAATGTCTTCTATGGTGTGAAACATTCTATCTACTACATGAACATTGGAGGTGCTTGGTACATAGGATGTCACTGATATGGGGTTCTGTCCATAAAAAACTTCACATGGTGTAATTTTGGTAGCTCCATGATAAGTGGTGTTGTAGCACCATTCGACAAGGGTAATTCATTGTTCCCATTGGGCGTATTTTCAGAAAAAATAAAAAAAACATATCAAATAAGTTTCTAGGAACTTGTTGACCACTTTTGTTTGACCATCAGTTTGAGGATGATGTGCAGTGCTCATATTCAACTGTGTACGTTGAAGTTTAAATAGTTCATACCAAACTTTGTTGGTGAATGCGGGGTCTTGATCTGAGACAATGGAAGTGGGCATACCATGTAGCTTAAATATCTATATCATGAAGGCCTGGGCCACTAAGGAAGGAGAGAAAGGATGAGCTAGGGAAAAAAATGAGAATCTTTTGAAATATGGTCAACAACCACCATGATGATTGATTTGTCGTCTAATTTTGGGATTCCCACGATAAAATACATTGAAATGTCTATCCAAATATATGTTGGTATTGGTAGCACTAATAAATACGGTGTTGAAGTCCTATGGGGTATTTTGACGTTACATACAAAATCCACCTTACCGTCATACGTTACACACTAATTCTCAAAATTTCATTTTATTTTTTCTTGGTTCCCCAACGTTCATTGGACATACAATGTAGTATAGTACTCATCATATTTTTGACTCATATTCAACAGTTTTCAAGACCAATGACATCACCCTTGTGACCCACCATTGCCTCGTAGCCTGCCTCTGTGGCACCTACGTGGAACTACCATGTCAACAAATGTTTGTGTCATGGGTGCATTTGGCACCTAATTGGGCCTTAATTATGTTAGCTAGGGGGATAAAAATGTCTTTCACAAGCTTATTGTTCTTGTGTTGTCACGATCAAGATGTCAATTATGCCTGCTATGAGGGATAAAAATATCCTGCACAGGCTAATTATGCTCACGTTGTTTCGATAAAGACATCAATTATCCCTGCCAAGAGGACTAAAAATGTCTAGTGTGGGATAATTATGCACGCTCTGCCTCCATACATCAATTCAACAGGAGAGGACAATATATATGATTGGTAAGTACAAGGATTAATGGATGAACATAGTACAGATTAGAAGTTTGCATGATGTGGGAAGGCTGGATAGTACCTAACCTAGATCAGTTGTGTCACCAGATAGGCTATGAGTGAATTTCAAGTCAGATGTTGGTTAATGTGACCTCTGAAGTCATATAATGGTTGGTCCTAACCGATATTGCCATGTCCCAGAGTTACCCTTTGTATAACAAAGGGACAATAGTCTATGGGATAATAAGTAGTATGTTTAGTGGTTAAGTATATGTAATTTGAGTGCCCTAGGGGTTTCTCAAGATGTTCAATCTATTTATTCATTTAGAAATTCAAGTTAAACAACATAAAATTGTGATTTTTCCTCAATTTAGATCACCAGATTCATGTGAAAAATGCCAATTAAACATATAATGTTTAGACTATGCCACCATGGGGGAAACTTGGGAAGGATTTAGGCGGATGAATCAAAGGTCATAGTACTACACCTATATTCATATGGTGCCACCAATAAAGAATAATAACTCTGCATCAACATCGAAAGTCCAGGAGGTCGAAAGAAATATAAAGGGGGAGTCTCCAGCAATAGTTGGAGGACCAAAGAAAATGGAAAAAATCTTGAGGGGAGGAATTGGTGATTCCAACAATTTCAAGGGAATGTAATAGAACAAGGACACGAGAGACAAATTATTTCATGAGAAGGAATATGTCTGAGTTGGTCGAGCCAAATGGGCATTGAAGGTGTTTGACCCAGGTATAGGATACCGCGACAATTTCTCAACAACAAGACCATAACAATTGGTAAACATATACCTTTTTGGTATCAATCCTATCCATCGCCACCATAATATTCTACCTTGAGGTTGTCCCCAATACTTCCCCTTCTCTCTTCCCGCCTAATGTTGTACCATCCATATCCATACTACATTATGTATCTTCTATTAGACCCTTTGGTGCACTACCAATTTTGGAACCCATTGGCACTGTAAGTTTCTTCAGTACCCACCCACAGTGTGAAACTGGTGACTATATAAAACACCCTTCTGAGTATCGATTACAACGAATGAATCAATACAATAAGGAGTATTCCTCAAGTACTAAGCATCACATCAAAGTTGTAACAATTGTCTCGAGGAACTGTGAATACATGTAAAATTAGTTATGATACACTTATGTAAGCGACCTATGGATCACGGTGGTTCCCATGGGGAACATAATATATGATCCGGATTATTTTCGGCACAAAATGAGAGCGGAGATATAATAAAGAAATATACAAAGATATATCGGATATCCAAAAATATAACATAAATGTATTAGAGATGAAACCATAAACACATATATACAGTAATACACGATTTCTATTAATGAAAGAAATGTATAGAGACTGTAAAAATACAAAGTGAAAGACTCGCTAGAATGGTGGCAGCTTATCTCTGAGAAGAGATGTGATGGCTACTCGCATTCACAAGAAGATAATTACAATGAGTCTCTGAATGCATTTTTACAATAAACAAGAATGCCAAAAACCCTAGACATCCAAAAACCTAACCCTAGGAGATGAAGCGCCAAAAGTCATGTGGGCCCCGTTTGGGTAAGTTGGGCCCCGTTTGGGTAAGTTAGTACATCAACTTCCCAGGATCGTAACTTTTGCATACAATCTTCATTTCATGCGCATGATACCCCGTTGGAAAGGAATTGTCAAGGAGATTAATTTTGGGGGATCAATCATGCCTTTGGCTATCATTGAGAAGCTTGATCCTGAAAAACCTTCATTTAGGCCCTCAAAATGGCCCCGAAAGTTAAAACTGCTAAAAATAGTAAATTGCCAAAATTGTCAAAAAACTGTTTTGAGCCAGTTAGAAAAGGTGGGTGGCCACCGATATCCACCTGGATCAATCCTCCCTCCTGAGGAAGCAATGGTCTCCATTGCATTGAGTTCTTGGGGGAGAGGGAAAAGTGTTTGTTGAATCTGCATCTTGATGAGTTGCTTGCCTTGTTGGGGAAGTTGTGTTTCTTAGCTTATTGAAGGTTGTCACGAACATGTGGCTGGAAGGGTTGCAACTTTTTAACCAGTCTGGCTACATGAGATTCCTGTGTGCAGAAGGAATCTTTACACTTTGTTGCAACCTTTTCAACCTTCTTTTGTTGGATAGAAGGTGCTTGGGCTGAGGCTGTAGTGGTTGCAGTATCCTTCTATTCGCCCTTTGAACAAATTGTGAAGAAGTTGAATTTTGTAGTATGAGATACTACCTTGCGGAACTGTTTATGTGGGACAGTAGTTGGAACTACCTCTGGTATTCTGTAGAGATGACCCCCCAAAGTAACAATGACACTATGGGGTCAAGACTCATAAACAGCATGGCGTCTCCACATATATGGTTGGCTCAAGAGAACATCACAGACATCCAATGGGGCAACATCACATAATACCTCATCCTTGAAAGATTGGATGTCATATGAAAATTGACATTGTTGGCTGACACGAAGATCTTGTCCTTGGAAAAGCCACCCAATGTTGTATGGTTGCAGGTGTGGTGTTGTCGAAAATCCCAACTATTTCATTACCTCTGTTGAGATGAGGTTCTTCTGGCTTCCACTATCAACAATAAAATGCGGCAGGGTCCCCTTCACCCACATCTATGAATGAAAAAGGTGCTCCCCCTCTTCAGGATCTGTTGGTTCTTCTGGTTGAATTGTTGTGGTCGCGACAATAGTAGTGGGGTCTATGTCGATGATCTGTCTTTTACCATTATTTTCAGAATCAGATTATGAATCAGGGTTTGGCTCCTTGTCTTTGATCTCGGCCACCAATGATTGTTTTGAGTGACATTCATCGGTGTTGTGCCAGGGTGTTTTGTGGAAATCACACCATTTTTCAGTGTCCTTCTTTGTCTTCACGTGACCCTTCTTTTCCTATGGGTTGGACTGGTTTTCAAGAGACTTCTTGTTAGGGTCGTTTTTGTCATATTTTGGTTGTTGCAGATCTGCAAACCCAGACTCCCATTTGTTCTGGTGCTTAAATTTTTGCTCGATTTTAAAAGCATATCGATAAGCAACACCGAGTGATGATATGTCCAGAAAATCCATTTCAGTTTGGATGTATTTGTGTAGAGCCCCACGGTATTTCAAAACCAAATGTCGTTCGGAGTCTTTGATACCGAGCTTGGTGTGCAAGGTATGGAAGGTATTGGTGAACTCTGGAACTGCTTGGCCCCTCTCTTGTCATAGCATGGTCCATCTCATGTACTAGTACTCATAGTTGCCAATAGGGTAATATTGTTCCTTTACCTCATCCAAAAAAAAATCCCAAGTGGGCTCGGCCCCATATATTCCAAACTCCTATGTGGAACTTTGCTCCCAGTAAGTTTCCCACCAATTTTTGACATGGGGGAGAGATTTAAGGAGTGAGAAGGTGATATTTTCCCTGTTGGAAAAATTATGAATAGAGAAATAACCTTCTAACAGATTTAACCATTTGTCTAGGGAATCTACATCTATCTGACCTTCAAATACGGGAATATCAAAATTAACCTGTACCTTGAAAGGAGAGGTAATTCCAAAGTGGTTTTTTGATGAATATGTGTCTATTTCTATCGGCAAGTGTTGAAGGATGTGGGAAAAATTCTCCATCATTTCGTCCCTCTATCGCATGAGAGCTTTCTCAAGCAACAAATTGATAGGATCATCTGCTTCATTGTCTTTCTTTTCTTCCTCCATGGAGGTTTTCTTGGGCATGTGAGAGTGATTGTCTTCAGGAGAGACAAGCTCGAGACTCAACCTGCTATACTCGAACCTCGTCGGGGACATGCACTAAAAAATGATCAAGAGCAGCCTGCTCTGATACCACTGATCCGGATTATTTTGGGCATGAAATGAGAGCGGAGATATAATAAATAAATGCACAGAGATATCATAGATATCCAATAATATAACAGAAACGTATCAGATATGCAAGCATAAACACAAAGATACAGTAATACACAATTTTTATTAATGAAATAAATGTACAGAGACTGTAAAAATACAGAATAAAAGACTTGCTAGAATGGTGGTAGCTTATCTCTGAGAAGAGATGTGACGACCACTTGCATTCGCAAGAAGATGATTGTTACAATGAGGCTCCAAAGGCATTTTTAACATAAGTAAAATCCAAAACCCTAACCCCGGAAGATGAAAATCCAACAGTTTTTTGGACCCCGTTTTGGGTAGTTTGGTGTATCAACTTCTTGGGGGCGTAACTTTTTCATACGATCTTCGTTTGGGGCACACGATAGATCGTTATAAATATCTATCCGAGGAATACAATAGTTGGCATAAAATATAATGATTATATTTTTCGACCGGACCATGCCATGATATTTTCAAAATTGAAGGAAGTGGGTCAAGTTTTTTATGACAGTTATCGACGCCCTTGAACATGGCACATGTTTTTGTCTTGCCTTACAGTTGGGTAATCTACTTGTCTCTGATTTATAACAATTCCATGTGTCATAATACTTTTTTGTTGCAGTCGAAAAGTGCTCTTATTGTGGTCACAATATATTCTTGGTCCATCTGTAGTATTACCTGTTAGCAATGAAAGTTACACTTTCACTGCTAAAGTTCAAGTTCAGTACCCATCAATAGGTTTATGAGATAAGTCTTAAAATGTGGTGTCAAATGGATAAAAATCAGTTCAACAATGTCAAAACACAGGAAATTCTAGATGAAATGCATCAGCGAAAGAGGTCTTGTTTAACTTAGGTCAGGATTTTGAGGATTAGTGTGGACAGAAGGAAGACTTTGTAAGAAAAATGATATGAGTCTACCACTAGCATCAGGATTTACCAGTAGACAAAGGTGAGAAAATCTTAAGATACAAGAGCTTCTTAAATCCAAGCTAAAAAAACTCTAAGAAAGTTATAACAACATCACAATCAAACATCAATTGTAATACAGCTACAAAATATCATTTGAATCATTCAATGATAGTAAAAATTCAGAGTGAGAGAGAGATAAGATGGCATGAAAGAAAATTGGCTTCCATTAAACAAAATTTCATCAAGTTTGATACATCAAACCAGATTAGGATCTGCAATATTAAAATTACCAAAAGAGACTTTTACATCATCCATTTGAACCCACAAAATGTCTTCTAATGCTTATTTATTAGCCTAGACAGGGAATGACAGCATACAATGTGAGTTCATCCTCTAACATAGGATTCTTTCATCTTAAATTGAAGATATTACAACTGTACAAACTAGAAAAAACAAATTGTTATAAAAAAGGATAATGTTGGAAACTATCCTAACACCTTAAT